>PVJN01030555.1:0-25540 GCA_004026805.1 Lasiurus borealis | reverse complement strand
GTAAACCTGGCCTTTGGCCTAGCCCCACACAGATCAATTTGGCCTCAGCACACCACGCCTATTAGTGTGGCGCCTTTTAGCTTTT
The DNA here is from genome assembly GCA_004026805.1 of Lasiurus borealis. Taxonomy (NCBI): domain Eukaryota; kingdom Metazoa; phylum Chordata; class Mammalia; order Chiroptera; family Vespertilionidae; genus Lasiurus; species Lasiurus borealis. The sequence goes on along the minus strand of PVJN01030555.1, from coordinate 25,455 downwards.
CACAGCTGTTCTCTCATTTCCTCATCATGAGTGACACAGCAAAAGATCCGGGAGAGAGCTGTGTCTCTGGCCGACAAATGGGGAAACCAAGGCTCATGCTCTGGGGCACTCGAGCGGCTGAGCTGGCATCCACGTCTCCATATCCCTCCCCCGCTACCAGGCTGCCAGCCACACTTTCATGCTACTCGTGCTGTGCAGTCACCCCGCTGCCCCCAGTGTGTGGAGATGTGCAGGAGACAGCCCTTCCGCAGCTGGCGGTGCCATCTGCCAGTCGCTCTCTGCAGCAGCAGCCAGCTCCCCGCTGCCACCTCCGGCCAGAGCCCATTTGTCCAGAGCCTCTGGCCTCATGCAAAGGCTGCTGGGTAAAGACACGGACAGTTGCCTTTCTGTCCACCCTCACGCTGACCCTGAGCCGGCTTCCCCGGTCCTGTGCGAAAGCTTGCAGCGCTGCAGCCAGCCAGCTGATTCAGAGTCCTTGCTCACCACTCGCTGGAGAACTGCCGCCTCCTCAGCTGCTCAGCCCCGAGCTCCCACTGAGGTGGCAGCCACCCCTTCCCAGCCCACTGCTTTCTCCACAGCTTCTCACATTGCTCATCGCGCGTTCTTCACCTGGCAGCCGATGTGCAGCCACAGTTTCAGCTGGCACAGAGAAGGGTGAAGGGGGGGAGTGGGGGAGGGACCAGGATAACCAGTGGGACCTTTTTTGGCATATTTTAGCTCAAGATGGAGGGAGCTTCCTAATGTGTTCCAAAGGTAATGAGGCAGAAGAAGTTGCATTACCTAGCTCCTGGCACCAGCATGCCTCTTATGGTTGAACAGTCTTTATTAGGAAAGATACTTATTGGGAAAGCCACCTCTGTCCCTCATGCGGGTCAGTGTGTCCCCTGTGGTCAGGGTATTGGGGGGGAGTGTGGACTGGGAAGGCTTCCCCAAGGAGGTGGCAATTAGGGCTGCAACCTGGAGTAAAAGAGGTGATAGCCAGAATAGGTGTGATGGACTGGGGGGCGGAGTACTATAAGGGAATGCCTGAGGCACATGGGGCCACATCTGAAGAAGAGAGTGAGAGATGGGGCTAGGCCAGTGGTTGGCAAATGGCGGATCGTGAGCCACGTGCGGCTCAGGAGCCGTGGTTTGCCGCTCTGTTGACTGGTGCGTTTGCCAACTATTGGAATAGGCAATGGGAGGCCACCGTTGGAGCGGACCTTCTTCTCTTCCCCACGTCCCCCTCATGTATACTGCTAACCTCACTACTGCCAACAGCCAGACACATCTGCTTTACTTGAGCCCCCTCTACACCAAGAATTTTATATGTATGATCCCATTTCAGCCATAGTACTATGAGGATAAGATATGAGGATTTGTGTCCATTTTACAGATGAGGAAGCTGAGGCACTGGGAGGGCAGGGCCGCACAGCTAGTAAATGCAGAACCAGGATTCAAAACCCAGGGCCTGAAGATCTCTGAAAGGAAAAGCCAGGCCTCCATTGGTTTTCCAGCTGACACGGTTTCATTTTCATGAACCATTGGGAGGTCCAGCTGGTGTGACTGAAGGCCCTCAGGTGACTGTGGAGCCCAAGGAAGGGACAGGAGGCCCAGACAACTGTGGGAGCTGGGGGGGTGCAGAGCTGCTTGCGTGCAGAATGGGGGAGGGGGTTGTCTACTGTGAGCACAGGGGCTCTGGGAGGAACGAGGGCCTGCACTTGGATGGGAAATAAGTCCACCTGGGCCACCCTGCACAGCCTTACTACATCCCACGCTAGGTGCTGTTAATGGGTGGTCTGCAGATCCCTCCTTTCCTGGTGGAAACCATCACCATTCCAGCTTCTTCTTCTGGGAGGCAGAGAGTGAAGTGGCCAAGTCACAAACACAAGCACTGTGTTCACAGGAAGCAAACCACCTCCTGAGCTTCTAGACTCTTCCTTTCCCCCAAGTGGTGCTGGGCAAAGGAACAGGAGACTCTGGGGGTGGGAGGAGCAGCAATCCTTTATAAAAGTCAACATTTAAAATCTACTTTCTTGCCTCAGCCAGTTTAACTCATTGGCTAGAGCACTGGCCATGGACTGAAGGGTTCCAGGTTCGATTGCCTACCTCAGTTGTAGGTTTGATCCTTGGCCTTGGTTGGGGCATGTGTTGGGGCATGTGCAGAAGGCAACTAATCAATGTGTCTCTCTCATATCAATGTTCCTCTTTGTGTCTCTTTCCTTCACTTCCACTTTCTAAAAATCAATGGAAAAAATATCCTTGGGTGAGGAGTAACAAAAAAATAAACATAAATAAATAAAATAAAATCTGTTTTCTTTCTTCTGAAGTTTTCAGTCCTCAGGCCAAGAGGAATTGCTTCCTTAATTATATTGAACTTCTGGCATCATATTGGCTGAAGTCTGGGTGACGCTGAACTCAGCAAAATGACAAGCACAGTGCGTACATCTGTGTATGCACGCGTGTGCATTATGTATATTTATGCACGTATTACATTTCTCTCCCCTCCCACTGTCATTTCTTCATTTAGCAGGAAATAAGAGGACCACTGGGCTGGAGCTCAAATCCTTCCTAAGCAGAGGCAAATCTGGGTGTCACAGTTTCCAGAAAGGGAACACAATCTCCGTATGGGGTGTAATTACATCTTAGCTTTCTGCAGAAGAATAGTTTATGGCTTAAATGCTATTAATTGTAAGCCGTTTTGTTCCACGGGAACTTGTTCATTGATAACTATCCAATTAGGGTTATTTTGCAATTAGTCTATTCACACTAAATTTATTGCAAAAGGGGAGGCTGTGGTGCAGCAAATTAAAGCATTGCCGGGGCTGGGTGTGCAATGGCTCTTAAATGCCAATCTTATTAACAGTCCCGGAGGCTGTGCCACCTTGGCTGATGCAGCAAAGGCTACAGAGAACCCCCAGCAAATTCACACTGAAAAACCACGCTAGGGATGACTCAGTGTGACCAGGAGAAGCATGGGAACCCCTGGCCTCCACTGGGGACGTCCCCTGTTTCTCCCCATTAATGCCCTTTCTTCTCCTTGCAATTAACTGATGACAGAAAGATGCAATCTACAGGCTGTAGGGCATCCCTGAGATTTGGCAATCTGAGCTAAAGTAAGAACTTTAGCCTCCAGAAGATAGAGAGGCTCTGGAAAAGGAAGCACACTCTCAAACCTGAGTTTCAAGCCCAGCTCTGCCATCTACGTACCTGTGCTCCTCTAGCCAAGTATTAAATTTCTCTAAGCCTCAGTTTCTTCATCAACAAAATGGGTTGATAACAGATCTACCCCATAGGTTAGTGTGAGGATTCATTGCAATATGAGGTGGGAACAGCGTCCAACATATTAGTACAATACTACCCTCTTATCCAAGACCCCCAAGTGGAAACCTGAAACTGCAGCGTACTGGACCCTATATATGTATGTTCTTTCCTATACATACATACTTATGGTAAAGTTTAATTTATGAGTTAGGCACAGTAAGAGATTAACAGCAACAATAATAAAATAGAATAATTATAACAATGTAATAAAGGTTATGTGAATGCGGTATTATTAAGCAAAATAAAAATAACTTGGACACAAGGGATACCAGGACAGCAGCTCTGATAACCCAGAGGGCCACTGAGTGACTAATGGGTGGGAGCATATATAGTGAGGATGTGCTTATAGAGGGGCGACTCACATCCTGGGTAGGATGTATGGGGACAGCGTGAGATTTCATCGTGCTACTCAGAACGGCGCACAATTTAAAACTCATGAATTTCCGGACTTTTCCATTATTTCCAATATTTTCAGACCTTGGTTGACTACAGGTAACTGAAACCTCGGAAAGCAGAAATGCGGAAAACTCAAGAAATACAGATGAACTTGAGTAAAATATTGGAGTTGCCCCCACTGCATTCACCTAGAGGGCTACCAGGGAAGCTGGCCATGTATCCTTCTAGGCCTCTCTGCGCCCTTGACACACGGGACTGCTCCCAACCTGACCCCAATCCTTCATTCTGGGACCAGCAGTCAATAGAGGGGCTCCTGTCTGAAAAGAGGCTGGGATTCTAGCTCACGTTCAGCCTCTGGTTCAGTGGGTGAATTTGGATAAGTCTCCTTCCCTCCAGGGGCCTCGCATTCCTGTCTGTCCGGAATGACACCGAGCTTTCTCTAGCCTGCTGTTCCTTGGGAACCATTCTCACCAGGCATCTATCTCCCTTCTGCATCAAGAGATGCAGGGACACAGCAGCTGCTCAGAAGAGGGAGGTCGCTTGGCAAAGTCTTCCTTGCCTGGCTTCTAAGTCCACCATTGTCAGGGGGACCGAAAGCCTCCGCCTCCCCACCCCATGCCTGGATCAGCTCTGCGGCTGTCTTTCCTGATGCTCTGACTTCTGTCTCAACACAGCGCCTCTGTTAGAGCTCTGACCTCTCACAGCAAGAGCTCTGGTCACCAGCACACAGAAGAGTGTCCAGCTCAAGGCAGGAGAGAGAGAGAGAGACAGGGAAGGGGAGGAAGAAATAGAAAATGAGGAAGACAGAAAATAGGAAGAAAATGAGGAAAATGTAGAAAGGAGAGAGGGAAGGAAAGAAGGAATTTTAGATGGAGGAAAATAGGAAGGTTGATTTTCAGAGCATCCAAAGTCAATGCAACCAATTAGAAACCTTTCGGATCATATTCGATTACAATAATATCGGTGTCAATTTTAAGCCTGATACTCTGCTGAGACAGAAAAGCAACTCTATCAGCAGAGTCACCTCACCTTCTGCAGCTCCCACATGAACCCGACTTCACTGTATTTCCTCCTTTGCCATAAAGACACCTGGTTAAAGCTGTAACTAAAGGTAATTTGATTCTGAAATACTTGTCTGAGGGAAACTTCAGAATTCAGGGGTACCAAAGAAATCAGGTCTTGTGACCCGATTTGGGGTTTGAAAACCAGGATGGTCATTCTCAGCAGGTCTGAGCATGTGAGCAGAAGGGGGCTGGGAAGGAGGGAAAGTTGGAGAGGAGGCACCTCTCTGCCTTGGGGCCTGGAGCTTACCTTCCAGCGGGCAGAAGCGAGTCACCTTCTCCGGCATCAGCAGCCCCAGCTTGTGACGGCAATAGGTCTCCCCGATCTCCTGGCGGCAGTGCTTGGACTTGGAGCGGGACAGGGCGGAGATGGCCTCCTTGCCCGAGATGTCGCACTTGGGGGGCTGGTCATACTTGATCTCAGGGGAGCCGCCCCCGCTTTTCCTGGCATGGGGTTGTCGGAGGGCCTCCTTCCCACGGCTACTGTTCCCTGCGGCTCTCTCGCCAGGAGGCAGCACCTCGTTGGCGCCTTTGCCCGGGAAGGAGTGCCCCTTCCCTTTCTCCTGCTCCAGCTTCCTTTTCAAAAGCTCCTTCTGCCTGCTCAGAGGCTTCTTCGCCAGCTCAGGCTGGTGCTTCTGCTTCTGAGTCCTCGGGGCGAAGTTGCTGTTGTCCACATTCTCAAAATCTTTGGGGACCGAGTTCTCGTTGTTGCTGTCTGTCCGCACTTTCTCTTTGGGCCGATGAGAGAAGTAGCCATCCTGGAGGAGATAGGAAAGAGACACAGAAGATAAACTTTACTGAGGGGTCACACTAAGTAGGCTGACCCTTGGAGAGGGGGACGCTAGATGTGGGAGTCTGCACCCTGGTTTTAGTCTCCATCTTTGCCAAGAGCTTACCTTCAGGTAAGATTTTTTCTCTCTGGACCTCAGTTTCCCCATCTGGAAACATGAGATGCTCTAACTAGAAAGGAAGGCTTTTGCAGGCTCAAAAGTGCTACGCCTGTGAGTCCCAAGTCTTGCTATGAACCAGACCTCCCTTTCAAGGAAGTCTCCTGGACTGTCTCTGCCACTGGATGAGTGGCATTTTGTTCCAGCTTCCTGTTTAAATTTCAGCAGAAAGTGCCTTGATGGTTTAGTTAAGGGCTGGCAATGCCACATTAAAGTTATAAGGGAGAGAATATAGGTAGGATATTATACACATTCCACTGCCTTTAGGATGTATTCATAGACCTATCCCCATAAGAGAAATAAGACATCGCCAGTGTCAGTTCCAAAGGAGAGACATCACTGGGTGTCTTGGAGGGCGGATGGTCCTTGCAATGAATCCCAGAGGAGATGACAACCTGTGACACTCTTGTGTTTGAGCATTGGCTCTCTGTCCCTACCTGGGGCAGAACTGATGAAGTCACCTGGGGTTTCAAGGGAAGGGCTAGGCGTCGTTCAGGAGACAATGCATGGGGTGCATCTTTCCAGGAAAGCGGGCGCCCCATACTCAGCTCCTCCCCAGGTCATCTCTAAAGCCTGTGGCTCCTGCCGAGGCCTTACCCTGACAGAGTACCCACGGCCCTATAGCGAGCCCACTGGGAGGCCTCTGAAGCCAGGGAACACTAATTGATTCCATAAATCTACGCCGTTGTAGAAGTGCCTTGAATGCATTGCTAGAAACTCTGAGGGAAGACTTCCCCGCAAGTTTTCCTAAATGTGCCTCCAAAGGGCTCCTGAGGACGGGAATGGTGGGACGGACAGTGGAAGCAGGGCTGGAGCCCGGGAGGCTGGCACTCAGGGTGCCTTCTCCTCTGGCAGGTTGCAAAACTACTTGTCGGGCCAATCCCTACCTGCCACTTGTTTTTGTAAATAAACTTTTATTGAAACTTGGGGATGCCTGTTCGTTTACGAATTACCTAGGGCTGCTACAGCAGCAGAGGTGAGCAGTTGCAAATGAGACTGTCTGACCTACAAAGCCTAAAATATTTCTATCTGGCCAATTAAGAAAGAGTAGCAGACCAGTGTTGAACTCTGGCAGGTGTGGCTCAGATGGTTGGGCATCATTCAATACAGCCAGGGGTTGTCAGTACCATTCCTGGTCAAGGCACATGCCCAGGATTGTGGGCTTGAACCCCAGTGGCGGGTGTGTAGGAGGCAGCTGACTGATGTTTCATTCTGACATTGATGTTTCTCTCTCTCTCCCTTCCTCTCTCTAAAAAACAATTTAAAAACATTTATTTATTTGTTTAAAAGAAGAAAAAAGTGCAGACTCCAGCTCTCCAGGAGTGTGAGTTTAGAAGGCACCCAGCCCGGGTCTTAGTGTAGTTGGCTGTGCCCCCAAAGCCCCATTTGGCTCGGCAGTGCTTTGGAGAAGCAGCCACATTGTGGCCGCCTTTTTAGTTTGCTCCGTGTCCCCTAGCATATCAAGCACTGATTTCTCCAATCAGAGAGGCTGTAAGAATGATAGCTGACCCTGAGATCCCTCATGGCCATTCTGTAAGATGAATATTGTTTTATTTTCATTATACAGGTGAGGGAACTGAGCAACAGCTAACGGGCTACCTGTTCCATTACCCTGTCCTCTTAACCACTGCAGCCTGGCTTTGTACCACAAGATATAGCTTCCTTCCCATCTACTCCCACCCAGATAAATGGATCTGGGATAAGCATGTCACCCACAAATAGCCATCAGGAGGCAAGGGACCACAGAAAGGAAGAAGACAGTAAGTAGGGGCCACAAAGCATCAGGAACTTGAGGCGCAGAAGCTGGGGGGTTATGGGGTAGGTAGAAGAAAATAAAGAGATGCCACGAAGGAAGAGCTGAGTCTGTTATTGAATCATGGAATGGTTGCTGATCACACACAGGAGCCAATGTTATATCTTTGTTGGTGATGGGGATCTTCCAGTTCTGACACCAGGTTCACGTCTTTTTTTTTTTTTTTCAAATATATTTTATTGACTTTTTACAGAGAGGGAGAGAGATAGAAAGTCAGAAACATCGATGAGGGAGAAACATCGATCAGCCGCCTCCTGCACGCCCCACAGTGGAGATGTGCCCGCAAGCAAGGTACATGCCCCTGACTGGAATCGAACCCGGTACCTCTCAGTCCGCAGGCCGACACTCTATCCACTGAGCCAAACCGGTCTCTGCAGGTTCACGTCTTTCTTAATTCCCCACACAGACTTGCAAGAAATCCCCCTCGGTGAGGCTCCATGTCTGTTCTTGAACCCCGTTTCTCTTCTTTCCACCCAGAGGTCCTTGAAAGATCCTAAGCAGCCTCTCAGATGCACTCTCTGAGCACTGACATGAGCCAGCACCACAAACTAAGTGATTCCCAGGTATGAATTATTGGACAGCAAAAGTCAACCCATGAGGAGGCGTGCTCCTCACCATTTAACAGAAGCAGGAGCCAAGGTGTTCTTACAACATTGCTTTTTAAAAAAAAAATTTAATGAATCTTTATTGTTCAGATTATTACAATTGTTCCTCTTTTGTCCCCCCCTAGCTCCCATCCACCTGGTTCCCATCCCACCCTATGCCCCTACCTCCCCCCCCCATTATCCTCATCCATAGGTGTATGATTTTTGTCCAGTCTCTTTCTACACCCCCACACGACTTCCCCACTGAGAATTGTCAGTCCACTTTTTGTCTATGCCCCTGATTCTATTATATTCACCAGTTTATTCTGTTCATCAGATTTTTTATTCACTTGACTTTTAGACGAGATCGGGCGCGTTCAGGGTGGTATGGCCGTAGACTCACTTGACTTTTAGATTCACTTGTTGATAGATATGTATTTGTTGTTCACAATTTTTATCTTTATCTTTTTCTTCTTCCTCTTCTTAAAGAATACCTTTCAGCATTTCATATGATACTGGTTTGGTGTTGATGAACTCCTTTAGCTTTTTCTTATCCCTGAAGCTCTTTATTCTTCAATTCTAAATAATAGCTTTGCTGGGTAGAGTAATCTTGGTTGTAGGTTTTTGCTATTCCTTACTTTGAATATTTCTTGCCACTCCCATCTGGCCTGCATAGTTTCTGTTGAGAAATCAGCTGACAATTGCAAGGGTACTCCCTTGTAGGTAATTAAATGTTTTTCTCTTGCTACTTTTAATATTCTCTGTCTTTTGCTCTTGGCATTTTTCTTATGATGTGTCTTGGTGTGGTCCTCTTTGGATTCCTTTTGTTTGGGTTTCTGTGTACTTCCTGGACTTGTAAGTCTATTTTTTACCAGGTGGGGGAAGTTTTAAGTCATTATTTCTTTAATTAGGTTTTCAGTATCTGGATGTTGGTATTCTTGAAGTTGTCTCAGAGGCTCCTTACACTATCTTCAAATTTTTGTATTTTTTTTTTCTTTTTGCTTTTTCGATTGAGTGTTTTTTGGTTCTATTTCAAATCTTTGACTTGATTCTTGCATTCCTCTAGTCTGCTGTTAGATCTCTGAATAATATATATATTTTTTATTTCAGTCAGTGTATATTTAATTTCTAGTTGGTCCTTTTTCATATCCTCGAGGGTCTTTTCTAGGAAATTCTTGAGAAACTTTTAATCATGATTTTGAATTCTATAACCAGTCTTTTGCTTGCCTCCATTTTTAAAATTTGTGTTCTGTTTCTTTGTCTCCCCATTTTTACTGTTTCCCTGAGTTGGTAGAGTAGCTTTGTGTGCTAGGTGTCCTATATGGCCCAGTGGCTCAGCCTCCCCAGTTACCTGAGGTGGACATTCTTGGTGCTCCCCTTTGTGAACTGTGTATACAGCCTTGTTGTAGTTAAGTCTTGATTGTTATTGGTATCACTGGGAGAAACTGACCTCCAGGCCAATTGGTTGAGGACCAGCTGTATCTATGATGGAGAACTTCTGTCCTGGAGACACCCTTATGGCACAAGACTTGCAAAATTGCAAAAGCCTCTGTGCTCGGCTTGGATGGGGTGGAGTCTCAAGATGGAACAGACAGCTTTGGCTTCCCATCAGCCCTGCCCTCTGAGAGAGAGCTGCCCTCAAGTTTTGCCCACTGCCAAACAGTCCAGTTTCTCCCCAAATGAGCCTGGGTTCCCAGTATCTCACCTGGAACTGGAGTTCAGCACAGTCAGGAGCTTCCGTCTCCCTCCCTCTTTAGAAAGCCAGCCTCGCACTCAAGTTGCCTGTGTACTGAGCCACCTGTCCTCTCTGTGCACGTGAGCCTCCGGGCCTCTGCCTCTGTAGCTCCCCTGCGACTCAGTGTGCTTTCTCTTTTTCTGACAGTTCAGTTTCTCCCCGAATGAATCTGGGTTCCCAGAAACTCACCCAGAATTGGAGTTCAATGCAGTTGGAAGCTTCCATCTCCCTCCCATTTTAGAAAGCCAGCTATGCACTGAGCCACCTGTGCACTCAGCTGCCCATCCTCTCCATGCACTCGTGTGTCTTTCTGTACCTCAGCCTTTTGCAGCTCCTCTGATTCTCAATGTGCTTTCCTCTTTCCTTCTAGTTGTAGAATTTCCACTCACCCAGCTTTCCTGTGGTTCTGGATGGTGTCTGTTTTGTCTTTTAGTTGTAGTTTTGATATTGTTGTGCAAGGCAGCAGTTTAGGTATTTACCTATGTTGCCATCTTGGTTTCTCCCCCTTACAATATTCTTGAGCACATAGCAGGCACCAGGCACCATGCCAAGTCCTTATATGTGATATCTCATTTGACCTTCAGAAATAACTTTCAAGAAGGTAATAGTATTTCCATCTCATAGATAGGGGGAAATGCTTGGGAATGTTCAGTAACTTGCTCAAAGTCATCTGGGGGAGGAAGGAAACTTGTGCGGGTCAGATTCTCAAACTTGCTATTATATAGTGTCTCTTCTGTTTGGCTCAGAGGTAAACAAAGAATATTTAACTCCCCCTTCTCTCAGAGGCAGTGGGAGGGATATCTCCCTGTTTGCTCATATAGCCTACGTAGGGATGGAGTTGGAAGCAGGGGCAGGGATGGTATTCAAAAAAGTTCCTGACAAATATTTTAGTCCTCTTCCTTCTAGGCACATGATAGGATTATATTTCCCATCCCCTGAAAATTAGGCAAAGCCAAGCAACTTGCTGTGGCCAAGACAAGTGACAGAAGCCAGGGCACAATTTTTCATATCCTCCTTCCTTCCATAGCATCCAGCCACATTCCTGATAGTGCCGTTCCTGTATCCCTGAGTGAGGCCAGTGTGAAGAGACTTCCCCTCCCGCCATGGGCAGAAATAAAACTCTGTCAATTTCTGTCCCTGAGATTTGGGGATCTTTGTTATTGAAGCATGATCTAGCTCATCCTAATTAATGGGAGAGCCAACCTGATCTGCTTTCTTCCTTCCAGCTGTCCTCTGGTACAAAAGCCTTTTTTTTCTATTCCTAACAGACAGAAAATCAGTTCACTGATGCCTGCTATCCAAGAATATGAATTTAAATTCTGTCCCCGAGCCCATTTTTCCCCCAAAGTTAATGAGAGGGCAGATAGTAAGCAGAAAAGCCCCTGTCCTTACAGCCATCTGCAACCTCTCTCATCAGACACATTTTGAGTACTGTATTATTCTTAGGCTGTTCTCTTTCCTCATTAACTGAGGATTGCAATTTGGCCCCCTGAGCAGAAAACTTCTATAAACCACTGATTTCAAAAGCTCACGTGTGCAAGCACTTCCTGGCAGAACCTCAGCTAAACCAGACACAGGAAACACTGCCATGGATGAAGCTCATCTGACCATCTGAGAACAGCCGGTCCTCTGGCTAATTTCTGAAACCAGGACCTGGCGTGGCCATCCGTTCTAACACAACTCCTGATTTATACACGTCATCTACTCAGAGAGGCCCCATGATGGGGTGAGTGGCTCAGTGTGGCCCTGAGGCCTTCCGCTGGCCCCAGACACCACTCAGCTGCCTCGGGAAGTCTAAAGGTCCCAGTGTTTGGGAAGGGAAAATTTTTGTCTTCTGGAATAGAGAGCTCACAGACATTAGACAGATTTTAGAAAAGTCAGAGAGAGGCACTGTCAGGGAGAATCAGGCGTCATCCAGAGCCTGACACCTCCTGTCACCCCAAGTCGATAATGTTTTCTCCAGTAGCCTGTTTCTCCTGCCCCTCCCCCTCTCCCTGTTTTAAATTTTATTGTGGGAAGAACACTTAACACATTTACCGTCAAAACATGTTTAAGAGCACAGGACAATATACTGCTACCTGCAGGCACAACATGGTACAGAAGACCTCTGGATGTGCTCATCTTGTATAAGAATTTGTGACCAGTATCTCCCAACTTCGCTCCTCCCCAGTCCCCAGAAACCACCATTCTACTTTCTGCTTTGATGAATTTGACTATTTCAGATTCCTCACCTAAGTGGGACCGTGCTGTATGTGTCCTGCTAGGACTGACTTATGTCACTCAGCACAAGGTTCCTCCATGTTCTCATAAATGGCTGAACTTACTTTTTAAAAAGGTTGAATAAGATCCCATTGTATGGACATACTACCCTTTCTTTATCCATTCACCCCTCCATGAACATGAGATATCACACCAGACCTGCCCAGGAGAGGGCTCAGCTTTCCTCTCCTTTCCCCTGGAGACTAGAGATCTCAAAACCCAAACCCAAGTTCCTTTCCTATAAAAACCAACTGAGAGGTGTCTAGGCAAATATGTGCAGGATAATCATCGCATCCCCAGCATCCATGGACCTTATATTTTGGCCCTTCACACACCCTTTATCCCCCATTCTCTCCAGGCAGTATTAAGGGGAGGAAAAGAAGGCACAGCGGGGTTAGACAACTGGACCAACTGCTGGGAATGAAGTGACTCAAACTCATGCCTCAGTTTCTTCCTGTGGAAATGGGGAGGATAATCCCACATTAGTGAGGATGAATGTATGTGAAGCTTCCAAATGTGCCTACCACCCAGGGAGAAGAAGGAATGTGCAGTGAACCCAAGTCAGCTTTGCTACTCATTACCTCAGGGCCTCAACCATTACACCCGAGAGACTCCGCCTGGAGGACAGACTGGTTATTAGTTCTTCATTATGATCAACTAGCTGAGTCCCCTGTATGTTTAACTGATCCCACACCCTCACCTTGGGTTGTTTATGCAAATGCAACCCTTTGACTTCTTTTATTTTAATGCACTTATTACAATGATTACACATTCAAGTGGTTGTGTGAGAGCTTCAGAACTCTTAATTGCTCTGCGGTTGCCTCCCCACTAAGCTGTTGCTCAAATCCATTTTTATTCTGAGAAATAATTAAATGCAATGATGTCCTCCATTCCCATTCAACCTTGGGCATGTTTAGATCCAATTTCAATCAGGTAGAAATATGCTAAACACAACAGGGCTCCAAAAGGCAGGTGACGTGACCTGGGCTGCTGTTCGAGAGACATCTGGTCTGTTTCCGTCCTTCCCTGGTTGTGCAATGTTCAGACTTCAGGATGGATCTCTACTCACTTAATCAAAGGAATCCCAGCCCCCTGGTCCTGTTTTGGAGGGTGGTGGTGAGTCAGTATAGTTTTTAAACTATCTGCTCATTGATTAACCTTTAGTCTTTTTTTTTGTGTAGAAAGAATACTGGATAGGGAAAGTCTTGCTTTGAGCAATTGTCCAACTTTCTTCTCTGTAAAATGACAGGTCGTGTGTGTCACTAGACAGCCTCTGAGTTAGTCACTAATCAATATGATCTAGTAACGAAGCCCTGCCATTTCAGCTCACTGAGGAGTCATCTGATGGACTGAAGAGGCAAGTCACCGAGGAGTAGGCGGACACTCCAAGGCCTTCTCCCTCGGATCATTATCTCTGGCAGTTCCTGAACCGGGAACAGATCATTGCAACTCTTTGTGCCTCCATTTCCTCACCTATCACCCAGGCCTGAGGCTGGGACCTCTCCCAGGGTCAGATAGAATCTACAAAGCACAGAACATGGTGCGTGACACTCAAGGTGCTTAGGGAACATGCATCTATTACAAAGTACAAGTACGGCGCTGTGATGTCCGAGCTCTGTCCCAAGCTGTCTGCGAGTACTAACTCATTTGACCCTCATGAAGACCCTATGAAGGAGATGCTATATTTTTCTCCCTATTTTTCAGATGGGAGCACCGAGGTTCAGGAACAGTTAAGATCTAGAAAGTGGAAGAGTCAGGATTTGAACCCAAATGGTCAGGATCCAGAGGCCATGCCTGCCAGCACCATGGTGGCTCTTAGCCGCTATTAGGAATATGCATGGCACCAAAAGGAATCTCTGGCCAGTTTTGCTGTTCAGACGTGAGGCCGGCGGCCCCACCGCTTGCTCATCACGACCGGTTTATGGTGTCTTTTGTGCCCTGAGGGCACAAAGCCAGCTGAGTAGCTGTTTGCTATTGCACTCAGTGTCTGAGCTTCATTCCAATCACCAAGGTGACCAAGGCCATTGGGAAGGACACTGGGGAGAAACCCGCACCTGCTTCCAAAAAGACCTCCGTGCCAGGGTAGCTGGATGGTGGAGGAGCAGTGTGCATGGCTGCACCCAATTAGGACATGCAATTACCCAGGCTGCCAATGCAAATAGACCTAAGAGAGGCCCCTTGCCTGGCTCATTTGCATGCACAAAATGTGGCTGGGCTGGCCAGCACTTAGAAACCCATGGGCCACACTGGGCACAAATAGTCGCTGGTTTAACAAAACCCTAAATAATAATTCTGGTGCAATTTAGCAAATTTATTTATGTTAACATGAAGCACATGGTGAGGAGGGAGAAGCTGGGTGGATGAAGCTGGCTTAGAAGCTAGTCTCCTTGCCTTACTCTGAGACAGAGGGAAAGAAGCTTACCACTTACAGAGTGTTCTCATTCACAAAGAAAGGGAGTAAGAAGGCCTATTCTGCAAAGGTGAGACAGACATGAACTTGTATTTAATTGTTTTGATAAAAGGACATTTATCATGAGGCTTGGTAATACTCAGCACTCAACTGTCATCACTAGCTAGCGCCTTGTCATCGAGGAGCAGACCTACCTCTGTGGAAAAGGCAGGGTGGTGAGGTGCAGTGCACTCAAATCGGGCCTCCGCCACTTTGCTAATGGTGTGGCCCTGGGTACAGTACCTGCCTCTGTGAACTTCTGTTTACTTCTCTGCAAGACAGACACAACACCTGCAACTACATGATGGAGCTTTTATGAGAGATAAAAGTGTTAATACAGATAGTGCACTTAGCATAATGCCTCTCTTAATAAACTTTAGCTATAATTTATTACAACAGAATGCTTGCCATGATAATACAATGTGTGGTTCTCAACGTGTAGCCTGGGGCCTCCTGGGGGTCCCTAAGAGCCTTCCAGAGGACCTTTAAGGTCAAATTATTTTCACCATAATATGAAGCTGTTATTTTCTTTTTTCCCCTCATCCTCTGACAAGTATACAGTAGAGTTTTCTGGAGGCTATATGACATGTGAAATCACAACACACTGAAAGCAGAAGTAAAGGTAAGAATCTAGCTGTCTTTTTTTTTTTTTTTTTTTAGTTCAGCTCTTTGGGGCTACAATCAGCTTCTCAGAGCTAAGCTAGGATCTCTGCAGTGGAGCTTTTTCATAAATAGGCTGGGCTCCTTGGGGCTCAGCTCCGCCCTTGGGCAGTAGGGTCAGCCTTTCCGGACTAGATTCAGCTCTTGGGGCTCAGCTCGGCCCTTTGGGGCCAGGCTTAGGTTTTTGAGGTTAGCTCGACTTTTTGGGGCTACCTCGACTTTTTGGGGCTACATTCGCCTCTTTTAGGCAGAAAGTCGAGCTAACATACTCCTTCATCTAGCTGTCTTTTATTAAGGCAGATATTACAAAGATTTGCAAAAAGGTAGAACAATTTTGTTGTAAAAAATATTTGTATTTTTTATAAAATCTTTACTTATATAGATCTATGAGGTATTGTTATTTTAAGCTAATTAACAAACATTTTAAGGATGCTTTAGTTTAAATTTAAATAAACAGAAATAATTGACAGATGTAACCTCCATAAACAAAATCTCTTTGCGGGTCCACGATAACATCTGAAAGGATAAGGGGGCCCTGAGACTAACACCTTTAAGAATTGCTGACATAATATATGCTCAGAATCCTCAATATCTAGTCATTAATGAAGTAAGAAGTTTAGGACCTTTTTCACTGTATGCCAAACCTGTGGCTATTAAAAAAAAAAGTTTTTCATTTATTTTAGAGAGAGCGGGTGGGAGAAGGAGAGAGACATTGATATGAGACAGCAATATCAATCAGTTGCCTTCCATATGTACCCCCTAGACCCACACCCACAACCCAGGCATGTGACCTGACTGGGAATAGAATTGGCAACCTCTCGGTGCATGGGATGATGCTCAATTGACTCAGGCACACTGGCCAGGGCAAGCCTATGGATTTATATTTCACTCTTATCAGGATGTATTACACATACATTAAATATACATCGGATGGAATCTAGGTCAGGGGGGGAAGGGGTGCTGATAGACACTTTTATAAAGAGAAAGGCAGCCAGGACCCCAAACCCTGAAGTCCTGAACCCTCTGCAGGGAGGGAGAGTGACTATCTGACAAAGACTTGCCCCTTGACCAAACTCTAGCCAGACCTGTCTGAGCTGCTTCTCAGCTAGGCCTCGACCTTGGCCTCTACAGACAGAGCAAATACTAACAGTTTCTGATGGCTCAGTGTCACATCCCTAGGGTAATGTGGGGCCCATTTGTAGTGTCTGCCTGAGAAAACTCAGGGCTGCCAAAAAGTTTCCTTTGTTCCAGCCAAACCCTAGACAAGGCTCCTCCTGTGTCCCCGCCTCGGTGGGAGGGAGGTGCCTAACTTAGAAGAGCACCAGCTAGCAAACCCAGGTAGGTTTCACTGGACAGACACCTCCTTCCTGTTTGTTTTCTGTTTTGTTTTGCCATTGTCCCCTTCCCTTGACCCACTGAGTCCCCGCCCGCTCACTACCTCCCAAGTCCCTCATGTTCCTCTCAAACGCCTGTCACCTCTGTACAAATCTCAGTGGAGTTCACGCTGGACTCTTTCCTCTACTGCAATAGTATTTGACTCATTAAAACCTGTCCTTACAGCTTTGTTTATCTCTGATGTTGCCCACAGGCCCACGACCCCACAGCCTGGACCTCAGGCTCCAAATGCCATGATCCTGAGGCCTAAGCACAGAATTCCAGTGGAATCGTGCCCAGAGCCTGACACAGGCCTCAACCACGTGCTTCTTCCAGGCCCATTGGGTGATAGGATAGCAATGGTTACAATGACAGCCCAGTCTGCTGCAGTAAC
The DNA here is from genome assembly GCA_004026805.1 of Lasiurus borealis. Lineage (NCBI taxonomy): Eukaryota > Metazoa > Chordata > Mammalia > Chiroptera > Vespertilionidae > Lasiurus > Lasiurus borealis. The sequence goes on along the minus strand of PVJN01030555.1, from coordinate 8,480 downwards.
AAGGTTTGTGGACATCACCAAGGACAGTTTCTCAACTATGACACTAATGACATTTTGAGTGGCTAACCTTTTGTTGTGGGGCTTCCTTGTGCATTTGGGGCAGCCTCCGTGACCTCTACCCCCTAGAGGTTACAGCCCTATGACAACCAAAAATGTCTCCAGACACTGCCAAATGTCCCCTGGGTGGTAAAACTCAGCCCTGGTTTACCCACACGGCTCTAGGGGGAAGGACTTTGAGATCAATGCGCTAGATCCACTCTTCAAACCCTATTCTCATCCAGAACAGTGGGCCCTAGTGTCAGAACAGGTGGGCTGAGCTGGGAAGGAAAGAAAGATGAGCAGAGAAAGGGGCCGAGTTAACCCAAGAACTGTGTTCTGGAGAGGAGTGGGGTACAGAGCTGGCAGTGAGCCGGGAACAGCAGTGACTGCATGGGGGATACAGAAGAAGGGTTAAGGGTTGGCCTGAGGAGGGGAGGAACATCCAATTCGGCAGTGGACAGCCTCTAAGTTATGGCACATCCCTTAACACAAACCAGAGGTCACACTGGGGGTCAATGGCTCCATCAAAAGCATAGATGTTTGGTTTCCTCTGCAGAGTGTTTTCACTGGGTTGGTTTTTAATGAGAGGCAACATTTTAATACCTGGAGATTTCATCTAAAAACCAGGATTTCTGTCCTCTCTTGCAACATCAGGGGAGCTGACAACACTGGGCAGGGTTCCCATATGTGATGATCATCTGGGCAGAGCTGTGGCCTGGTGGTCTAGAAGGTGCATCTGCTCTGTAGATCATCACAGCTCCCTTCTGTCCCAGCCCCCTGCTCCCTTAGCCACCTACGCACTGGGGACTGGGCGACCAACTGCTCAAAACCAAGGGCCCAGGGTCTCCAGGTAACTATCTCCTGGGCCTTGCTTCAAAGATCTCAAACCAGCCCAGCTGCTGTGTCTTAGTGGTTGAGCATCAACCTGTGAACCAGGAGGTCATGGTCTGATTCCCAGTCAGGGCACATACCTGAGTTGCGGGCTCTATCCCCAGTGTGGGGCATGCAGAAGGCAGCTGATCAATGATTCTCTCTCATCATTGATGTTTCTATCTCTCTCTCTCCCTGCCTCTCTCTGAAATCAATAAAAATATATTTAAAAAAAAACCCTTCAGAATCCTTAACAAATCCTTTCATTCCAGGGCTTTGGTAGAAGTGAGACTGACCCTCATGGGGTGTTCTGAAAATGTGTTGGCATTTATGGTTGCCACAATGACAGGGGAATGTCCCTGGCAGCCAGTGTGTGTGAACACCAGTGCCCTAGCAGAGCTTGGGAACACCCATTGCTGAGTACCAAGAACTGTCCTGCATCCTATAGGACAGCTGAAGGTCTCCAGATATCAATTGGCTGCACAGCTCCTGTTTAATCACTGGGGCCAGGAACCTAACTCACATTTACATAGAACATGGAGTACTTGGGAATGATTTCAGCATAGCTGAATTTTCTAGCAAAGTCATTTCCATTTAATGCGAGATGAGATTTTACATCATTCAGAGTCTACTCTGATTTCAAAAAAAGACATAATCAACATCCACACAAGCTGTGGCTTTTAAGTCACCAGTAAACACACCTGTTACCCCCACTGCATTTGTCGCTACTGAATTCCCCGTGTTTTAACATGCTTGACTTTCAGCCCTCCCTACAAAGTATGCTCCATCGGACTCTGTTAGAAATGCAGGTCATGGGCCACATCTGGACAAAGTGAGTCAAAATCTGCATTTCATGTGGAAGTCTGAGAAGCACTAGTCTGGTATGGTGCCTAATCATTTACAAAACACAATATACATTATTTTTATTATTATTTATTTTTCTATGTTCTTTCTATGTTTTCTATAATTAGTTGGGCAGTAGACGGATCTGTTTTAGAGTTGTGAGTGCAAGTAGGTGATAAGTATGGTTTTCATTTCAGGATGGTTACAAGGACTCTTTTTAAAGAGTTGTTGCAGTAAGAAAGGGCTGGTTCTGAGAGGGTTGAGAAGCAGTGTTTGCTTCATTCTATAAACTTTAATGCCTCTGCCCTACCAGACACAGCAGAGGGAGAGGATAAAAAGGCAAATTAAGACCCAGCTCCTGCTGTTGGTGGAAGTTTAGACACAGGAGAGGGCAGTAGGTTAAATGTACATAATTCATGTCTGCAGGACTATAGGTGCAAAGGGGGTGCAGAGGTGGGTGTGTGCCATGGTTTCATCAAGAATTGGAAGCTGGCAGGGATCCAGCGAAAGGGAGGAGAGTTTCACAGAGAAAGCAGTTTTCCTGCCTAATCCTGACTAGAAAGAGTATGTCATAAGGCAGACAAAGAAAGCAAGGGCAGGAGAGACTAGCAGAAACCCAACTTGGAAATAACAACTATCACTGCTAATAGTTATTGAATATTTATTCTAGAACTTGTCAAACACCTGACGCAGATCATTTTTTAAAATCTCAGAACAATGTGCTCGTCAATGGAGGGAATCTTTTCACAACATTTACGTATCTTAAACCTTCACACTGTACATTTTAAACATCTTACCATTTTATTTGTCAGTTATATCTCAATAAAGCTGGGGAGAGAGGAGGGAAATCCCAGAACAACTCTATCCACATTTTACAGGTGAAACTATGGCGGCACAGAGAGGTTAAGTAACATGCCCCAAATCACACAGCGTGATTATAAAACCTACATACTCCTCTTGTAGGCTGTAAACAACTAGCCTTTTGCTATTACCAATAAATCAGCAAACAACAAGGATTGGTAAGAATGTGGATAAAAGGAAACCCTTGTGCACTACTGGTTGGACTGTAAATCGGTGCAGCCACTATGAAAACCAGTATGAAGGTTCCTCCAAAAATTAAAAATAGAACTATCATATGATAGGTATGGTTTTCATTTCAGGATGGTTACAAGGACTCTTTTTAAAGAGTTGTTGCAGTAAGAAGGGGCTGAGAGGGTTGAGAAGCAGTTCTGGGCATTTATTTAAATCCAAAACACTAATTTGAAAAGATCTATGCACCCCTATGTTCACTGTAACATTATTTACAACTAGAGGCCCAGTTCAGGAAATTCATGCATGGGTGGGGTCCCTAGGCCTAGCTGGTTTTCAGGGCCAATTGGAGCCAGCTGATCAGGGCCAGGCCAGAGAGGAGGTGGCGGTCATCAGGCTGGGCATGGAAGAAATGGATGCCAGACGCCGACACCACCATATGATTCCCTACCCTCTCTGCTCCTCCTTCCCTTGCCACCACAAAGCCACTGTGGTGGGTGGGTGGTAGGACAATTGGGGCCTGCCAGCCTGTGGGAGGGACTATGTGAGGTTGGCCAGCAGGTGGAGGTTGGCTGTGGGAGTGCACTGACCACCAGGGGGCAGCTTCTGCATTGAGCATTTGCCCCTTGGTGATCAGTGTGCATCATAGTAACTGGTCATTTTGGTCATTAAGCTTTTATCCTATAATGTACAAATTCGTGTATCAGTGGGGTCCCTGGGCCTGGCCTTTGGGATCAGGCCAAAACTAGCTCCTCAACATCCCTTGAGGGGTCCTGGATTGCGAGAGGGCACAGGCCAGGCCGAGGGACCCCACTGGTGCATGATCAGGGCTGGGGAGGGATGCAGGAGGTTGGCTAGAAGGTTTCCAGGCATGCTCAGCCCATTTCACTCAGTCCCAGTAGCCTGGACCCTAGCAGCAAGCTAACCTACCAGTTGGAACATCTGCCCCCTGGTGGTCAGTGCATGTCATAGTGAGCAGTTGAGTGACCTTAACATATCATTAGCATATTACATTTTAATTGGTTGAACCATGGGCAACCAAGCATTTAGTATATTAGGCTGTTATTATATAGGAATAATAAAAGCCTAATATGCAAATTGACTGAATGATGAAACTACCAGTCAGCAGGGGGTGGGGCCAGTGAATGGGTGGTGCCAGACCAGCCAAGTTGGGTGTCAGCAGGCAGAGGGAGGGGACAGTGATGGGGGTTGGTGGCAACCAGTGGAGGCAGAGGGGCGATGAGGGGCAGGGCTGGCTGCTCTCAGGCTGGAGCCGTCCCCCTATCAGCCCACCGGTCGCCTCCCGCAGAGAGAGGCCACCATTGGCAGCAGTGAGGCGATGGAGGATGGGGCTGGAGCTAAGGTCAGTGTGCTCTCACAGGGGGATTGCTACTCAGCCACAAGCCTGACTGATGGCTGGCAAGCACAGCATCCATGGCGGGAGCCTCTCCCACCTCAGAGACAGTGCTAAAGTTGTCCCACTGACGGCTTAGGCCCGCTCCCTAAGCCATCAGCTGGACATCCCCTGAGGGCTTTCAGACTGCCAGAGGGCACAGTCCAGGCTGAGCGACCCTTCCCCCCTTGAGTGCATGAATTTTCACGCACCGGGCCTCTAGTATATATACATAGCCAACAACGTATGGCAGCAACCTAAGTACCCATTGATAGCTGAATAAAGATGTGATACAGAATAGAATGAGACACTACTCAGCCACATAAAAGAATGAAATCCTACCATTGTGACAACATGGATAGGCCTAGAGAGTATTATGCTAAGTGAAACAAGTTAAACAAAGACAAATGACATATGATTTCACTATATGTGGAATCTAAACAACAAAATAAAAGAACAAACAAAACACAAACTCATGTATGCAGAGAACAAGCTGATAGTCACCAGATGAGAGGAAGGTTGGGGGAATGGATGAAAAAATTGAAAGGGATTAAGAAGTACAAATTGCTAGTTATAAAAATAGTCACAGGGATGGAAAGTACAGGATAGGGAATACAGTCAATAATATTGTAATAACTATGTATGGTGCCAGATGGGTACTAGCCTTATCCGGGTGACCATTTCATAAGGCCTATAAATGTCTACTTACTATGTTGTGTACCTGAAATTAACATAATATTGTATGTCAACTATAATTGAAAAATACATTTTGAAAAGAACAACTAGCCTTTGTGGAGTGTCCCTTGTGTTTCCAAAATGACCCCTAAGGGGCGATACCACCTCCACCGAAGACCCTGGAAGAAGGTGATCACTGCGTGTGGCTGAAGTCTTTAATGAAGAGGATCAGGAGGTAGAAGTTTCCTTAAATAATTTGGGCCCTTGGTGTAAAGTCCTTTTGCCTCACTGCCTCTGTCTCTGTCACTTGAGATGAACCCCCAGCCTATAGTTTTATTTTCCTACACCCTTTTGCTTCTCTTATCTCCATTCCCTGGAAGCCCTCCTTGTTCCAACTGTTACCTTCTTAACATTCTCCCATCCAGGTCCTCAGGGGAAGGGACACTTAAGGAGAAAAATGGGCCTCCTGTGGATAAAAGACATCAGCTTTCAAACTCATCCTCTGCATCTGCTGGATGCCCCCCGCCCCCCTTACACACACACCCTGTCACAAGTGGGCAGTGAATGACACACTTGTAAGCTCATTACAGCAGTCTCTAAAGAAATGTAAATGTCCAGAGAGCCAGTGATATAAATAAGGAAAGACACCTGTAAATAAATAAATAGAAATGCATATGCACACACACAGAAGCTCAATTAATTTATATCATCTGAAAGCCAAAGCCATTTGGGGGAGAGAGAGACAGGGAAAGGCAGCTAATATTGCCTTCTCTGTGACTTCAGAACTGAGCCTCCCAGCAGCTGCCAATAAATTATTTTTACTATGCAGAGGTACAAATGAATATGCTGCTGTCGCCCCCTAAATCTCCTTTACGAGCATGTGTTTGCCTTAGCCCACCCTGCCAGGGACAGGTGCTTCCCAGCAAGTTGTCATTGGCCCAGGTCCCGAAGGAGGCTGCTGTCTTGCAAGCCTACTGGCTGCACACTGTGGGCACCTGGTTGGCACTTCCCATCTACATGTGAACTTGGCATGACTTAGAGATCAGGCATCTCTATTGGAGGGCCCCGGGGATTAAAGTGATAGCAACACCCATGCCCAGGCTGTTGGAAATCGTTTCTGCATCCTGGACTGGGGGTTGTGTTGTGTGCAGTTCATTAAACCCTGATATTTTCCATCAGGCTTCAGGATGGACATGTAAAACCTCCCCACCACCAACATTTGCTTGGACCGCCCAAAAGGAAGTTCTGGTCACTCTCTTCAGGTGAAATATGACCAATGTCCACCTCTCAAACTGTTCTGAGGGAGGAGGAGCAGTAATCACAGCTCCCACGACATGCTGGACACAGCGCAATGAGGGTCGCAAGTGCAAGCTCTGGAGTCACTCTTCTGGATGTGAAACCTGGCTCTGCCCCTTTCTAGCTGTGTGACCTTGAGAGGTTAGTCAACCTCTCTGAACGTTGGTCCCTTCCTATGTAAACTGCTATCTTAATATCTAAATCTCATAGGGTTGATAAGAAGCTATGTTGACTAAACCAGTGTAAAAAGCAGTTTACAACCCTGAGTGAAGCAATCAATAGAAGGTAAAATAATCAACACCGTTACATTCAAACTTCCATCATAACCTTTCATGCATTCATTCCCACATTTTACTGACTGGCAAGTGTGTGCTAGCCATGGTCTTAGGCAGGAGGGGTGTGTCTATGAATGAAAAAGACAGATACCTGCTCTCTCAGAGCTTACATTTTAGTAGAATGAGATAAACAGCCATATTACCAAACTTGATAAAAAGAGTATAGAATGTGTTACAGATACAATGCTGAACATCTGCTAAATGCTTTTTAAAAATATATATTTTATTAATTTTTTACAGAGAGGGAGGGAGAGAGATAGTTAGAAACATTGATGAGAAATAAGCATCAAGCATAGATCAGCTGCCTCCTGCACACACTCCCTACTGGGGATATGCCCACAACCAAGGTACGTGACCTTGACTGAAATCGAACCTGGGACCTTTCAGTCCACTGGCCGATGTTCTATCCACTGAGCAAAACCGGTTTCTGCTGCTAAATGCTTTTATCTCCGCATTTTGAAGATGAGGAAACTGAGGCTCAAAGAGGCTATCTAAGAAGGTTGAAGAGCCAGATCTATCTGGCCCCAGAAAATTGAGAAAGTGGGAAGAAAAACTGGGGAGAGGCTGGGTGCCAGGGGGACAGGTGGTTCTGCTCCCTCTTGACCCTCCCCATCTGGAGGGCGACTCTCCCCACCAAGGACAAGGGCCATCCAGGTTGGGTAGATGAACTGCTATTGGCCAAGTTCCTTCTGAGGGCCTGAGCAGTGGCACCCTTCCCGGTTCAACCAGTTGCACCTGACTTCTTAAGTCTGACTGGATTCAAAGAAGCTCCCCTTTATTCTCAAATGGCTCATGAAATAAACCCAGCAGAAGGTGGTCCTGGGAGACCTGATGGGCCGCAGTTGTTAAGGCCACTAGATGGCTCTTTCTGTGAACTTCAGCATGCAAGCTGCTAGCTGGACCGGGTTCTGAAGATGGACTGCTTTCTCTCTGGACCGGACACGTCTCTAAGAAGCTTTTCTGAGTCCTCAGTTTCTGGGGGCCCTCCAGGGTCAGCCCTGCCCAGACACAGGAGAGAAAGGGCCACTTGCAGCCGGCCTGAAGTGTCCAGTGGAACAGTGAGAGGGGGAGTGGAACAGGGGCAGGCATGGGAGCTGCAGCTTCTGGTCCCACCTCTAGTGGTGACTGTCCAGCTCTGCTGGAACTCTCTAGATCCTGCAGACCATCTGCAAACTGGGCATGTGGGGCTAAGGCCATACTTCTAACACTCTTCCCGTAGTAAAGGCGGACTAGACCACGCCAAGACGAGCTCCTTATTGTGCTCAAAGAGATTAAAGGAAAATGAAAAGGCACTCACTTTCTCCTTGGGTGATTCCAGGTTATTTGATATCCCTAGGACACCCCAAATCTCTCTCTGTCCTGGGTGTCACAGGGAGCCACATACCCCTCTTTTTAAAAAAAATATTTTATTGATTTTTTACAGAGAGGAAGGAAGAGGAATAGAGAGTTAGAAACATTGATGAGGGACATAGATAAGCTGCCTTCCCGCAAGCCCCTACTGGAGATGTGCCCGCAACTGAGGTACATGCCTTTGACCGGAATCGAACTTGGGACCCTTCAGTCCACAGGCCGATGCTCTATCCACCAAGCCAAACCGGTTTCGGCAACACACATAGCCCTCCTGGTAAAACATGGGACACACTGGTCCCTCTGATTCCTTATCACATGGATGCCCTAGGATTCTACAGGACCATGGGCTACACCTGAGACTACAGAGCGAGAAAGGGGAGTGAAACCCCCTAGTTCCTCTCAGGCTCCCACAGTATAGGAAGGGTCAGCAGGGCCCAGGACTGGCTATGTCCCCTCCTTCCTATTCAGGCTGTCTTCATGCCCTGAGCTTTCCTCACCTTCTGCCTCCCAGGAATGCTGATGGTAATATGTACTGTATTCCAGGATATAAGATCTTGCATGGACAGGCTAATTTAAGCCTTATGGCAGCCCTAGGAGGCAAATGCTATCAGCATTCTCATTTTATAGAGGAGAAAAGAGAGGCACGGAGA
>PVJN01030554.1:0-25541 GCA_004026805.1 Lasiurus borealis | reverse complement strand
TCCAAATGGTCTAGGAAGGAAACTCATCCTGGTCCTGATGGCTTGACTTTTTTTTTTTTTTAATTCTCTCTCTCCTTTGAGGCATCTGACGAGACCTCAGTATAATTAAAGTGGTGCCAGGGGCTGAGAGATAAAACAGCTAGGAGAGGGAGGAAATTTTTCCAACTGGCTGGGGGATCAATTAAGTCCCTAGGTTGAGATATCAAATCATCAGCACCTCCCTAATCCAGAGGCAGCTCAGCCCTGCCAGGAAGGTGGAGAAGGGGGGCACAAGGACCCTGGGGCTAAAGCTGATTTAGGGAGGCAGCCAGGGAATGCAAATGGGGAGGCAGGGCCCTGGAGTCCAGGGCCAAGTCATGGAGGAAACAAAAGCAATGTGACTCTCTCTGCCCTGGTGGCCTTTAGGTGCTGAGGCCCACAGAGCAGCATTAGTGAGCCAAATGCTCTTTAAGGCCAGATCTCTCCCCCCACCCCGTGGGGTGGTTGTGTGAACAAACTCTGAATTCACTTCCTGCATAAAACCCTGAAAGTGGTACCAAGCTTCTCTGGGTCTCTGTTTCCCATCTGCAAAATGGGGGCAAGTGTTAAGCCCACCTCCCTGGACAGCTGTGGGGACTAAGTGAGAGCTACGGCAAAGCTCCTGGGCTTGGGTGGCGCTCATTAGGCATCACCTCCCACCTTCAGACTTTCATCTGTGTGTTTCAATTTCCTTAAACCCACTGAGTAAAAGTGGGCGGGATAACTTGGAAGTTAAGAGAGACCAGCTCTTCAGAGACCTTCTTCCGAAGGAGGCCCGGTTCCCTCCAGACCTGAGCAAGCTCTACATCTACTCGAGCTGAAAGGTGGCCGATGTGCAGCAGAAGGGCCATGCAGGTTGTTGACGCAATGAAGTCTTTGCACACCAGTGAGCATACAGTCCCTCCCCTGCAGTCCCCATGGGTCCCTGCCCAGCCTCCATATCTCTCCCTGCCGTTCCTCATGGTTTGGCAACCAACGGGTTCAATCTGGACAGAGGGCCTCGGGGACCCTGACTGGTCAGTGCTGTGCTGCGCTGGGCTCACCACAGGCATGTGGGCTTTACTGCCCCTATTCATACAGTGAGAGAGGAGGAGACCAGCCTCAAGGTCGCTCTTACAGGGAGATTCAGAGCCAGGAGCTGCTGGACTCCTGGAGACGAGGTGGGAACACGCAGGGTGTTTGGGGGGATGCCTCCCGTGCCTCATCTCACATGCGAACCAACCCCCACCTCCGTACTGAGACGGCCTGGGACCAAGTCCTGACTGCCACGTATAAGCTGTGCCACATCAGGCAAGTGACATGCCCTTTGACTTCAATTTTCTTTTTTGTAACAAAACAAAACAAAAGCCAGCTTTGCAACTTCAATACTGCTGGCATTTGGAAGCAGATAATTCTCGTCGTGGAGGCTTTCCTGTGCGTTGTAGGATGTTTAGCTGCATCCTTGGCCTTGGCCCACTAGTTATCAGTAACACACACACACACACACACACACACTCCCCTTGGTCAGCACCATCAAAAACGTCTTCAGACATTGCCTATATCCCTTGGGGGGCAAAATCATACCCAGTTGAGAACCCCTCATTGATGAAGGTGATTCTCAGGGTCAATGGTTCATAGAGAGGGCCTGACATAGAGTGAACCACTGTCAGCACCTGGCTTATCAGCTAGGCTTGGGTTTGCCCTCAAGTAACAGTGACCCCCCAAAATAGTGACTTCAATTAGACAGCAGCTTGGTTTACTTTCACAGAAAAAGCCAAACATTAGCAGTTCAGAGTTACGAGGTGGCTCTGCTCCCCTCCTTCATCCCTAACATTTGACCTTGTGCTCAGGGTTCCCAGCGGCAGCTGCAGACAATAATATGAAGGAAGAGATAAGGCAGAAAGGAAAGGCAGAGGGCATAGGCCTGCCAGTCATCTCTTAAAATAGATGACCATCCACTAACATCCCGGTGGCCAGAACTTGGTCACATGGCCACAGCTAGCTGCAAGAGAAGCTGGGAAATGTAGTCTTTACTCTGAGTGGCCATGTGCCCAGCTGACATTTTATTACTGTGGAAGAAGAGAGAATTGGCCATAGGAGGTCATGGAATCTCCTGGGCCCGTTGCAGTCAGGAACGTGATTGCATGAGGGCAAGATAACCCTTAGACCATCTGGACCATTACTTTCAATAAACCACTAGGCAAGAAATATTAGCAGAGCGCACAGGAAATAAACACACGACTCATCTTTAAAAAGAATTCTGGGGAATGCTGTGACCCTTTATAATCAATGTCCACCATCCATCCCTACTTGCCCTTCATCTTCCACATGTACCTGTGGAGAGAGGAAGGGAACATGGGATGGGACACTGGCCCAGGAATCTGGGGGCTCTGCTTTCAAACAGTGTATGAATGTGTTCCCTCTTGAAACAGAGGCTGCATGACAAATCAATTCCCTGGGCCCTCTAGGGCCAATACTGGAGTCTCAGATATAAAAGTAGATGTATTTGTGTGCATGCATTTTGTAAACTCCATAGCAGCATTGTCTTATGCAACCTTTTGTCACCATGGAATGTTCTAGATCTGCACTGTCCAATATGGCAGCCACCTGCCACTACACGTAGCTACTGAGCACTTGTGCTGGTGCAATAGAGAAAGTGGAATTTTAGTTGCATTTATTGGGCAGCGCAGTTATGTGTGATGGAGTGGCTTACACTGCTTCCTCTCAAGGACTCCTTCAAATATCCCAGGTCCCTCATGTTACCTCCCTCTTCACCTTATTGGAGCCCTAAAAAATACCCCTGAATGCCCCTTACAAAAGCAAAAACAAACAAACAAACAGAAAGTAACAAGTATTGGTGAAAGAGGGACCATTCGGAAAAATTGGATCCTTGTGCATTGCTAGAAATAATGTAAAAATGTTGCAGCTGCTATGGAAAAAAGTATGGATATTCCTAAAACAAATTCAAAATATGATTACCATATATCCCAGCAATTCCACTTCTGGGTATATACCAAGAGAACTAAACGCAAGACCACAAATTGACATTTACACACCCATGTTCATAGCAGCATTATTCACAATAGCCTCAAAGGTAGAAGCAATCCAACTGTCCGTTGGTGAATGAGTGGATAAATAAAATGTGGTCTATACACAATGGACTGTTATTCAGCCTTAGAAAGGAAGGAAATTCGAACACGTGCTACAACACAAATAAAACTTGAAGACATGTTGCTAAGTGAAATAAGTCAATCACAAAAAGACAAATACTGTATGATTCCACTCACATGAGATAGTTTGAGTGGTCAAATTCATAGAGACAGAAAATAGAAGGGTGATTGCCAGCGGCTGGGAGGAGGGGAAAATGAGGAGTTATCATTTAATGGGGACAGAGTTTCAGTTTTTAAAGTCTGGAAATGGATGATGGTGATGGTAGCGTGATGATGTTAATGTACTTAGTGCTACAAAACTGCACACTTAAAATGGTTAAAACGGTAAGTTTTATGCTTGGGCCAAGGAGGGTGGAGCCTCCAGCACAAATGGTGGGGTTCAGGTGTCTGAGAAGGATTTTGGGGCACCAGGACCCAGTTGTCTGGTAGAGGGCCCTGCAGGATGACGTGATTAACCACATTGCGCACAGGGAGCTATTAAAACATATAATATCACTTTCAGATTAGGGACTTTTTCCATCTCCTCCTTGGTGCTCTCAAAACTACTAGTATATGGGTCTTAGTGTTAAAAAGAAAGTTAAAATAAAACAATGTTCACCCTGCCCTCAGGGTGGTCTCACCTGGGAATGATGCTGGCCTGGCGATATGACTGGTTCAGAGGCCAAAAAGCAGACCATTTCATTTCTAATTAGCTGCTAACATTTTAAAGTGGCTATATTTTATATGAAAATCTATATTCTAGCTTCTCCTGAGCAAACAGGAAAAGCTGGCCGTGTGGAACCTGCTCTCCTACATGACAGTAATCAGCTGTTCCTGAGTACTGGGACCCCTTCAAAAGGAGCTCAGTTCACCACAATCCCCGCCAATCCCTACTGCCTTCCTCTCCCACCCAACCAACCTGTGCCTTCCCCACTGGTGAGGTTTTGTCATCTGTATGAGATGGGAAAAGAATTACAGATTCTAAGAATGTCTTATAGCAATGATTTTCAACTGGTGTGCGCCACAAGAATGTTTCAAACATGCAATACTTGACTATTTAGTCAGAGGCACTGACCTCTTTTCCCTGAGATTGTCAAATGAAAAAATGACAGCAGCCAACACACAACCATCCAGTGTGAATTAATCAAAATTAGAACTATTTGTTTTCAAATTGCAAAAAATATACTGTTGATATGCTGTAGAACGTTAGTGTTTACTTTATATGTGCCATGAGATGGAAAAGGTTGAAAATAGCTGCTTATACAAATACAGTGGTACCTGGAGATACGAGTTTAATTCGTTCCGTAACCTTGAGGCATGGGAAACTATGAGACGCTCGAGTCTCGGTAAACTGGTGGGTCATGTGCAGCCGGCCGATCCATGCGATTACTCCTATCTCAATTGTTGCTCGTATTTCAAAGCAAAAATCGCTGGCTTGATGGCTTGTATCTCAAAATCTCGTATGTTAGGGCATTCGTATCTCGAGGTACCACTATAAGAAGTTTACAGATAATCTAAACTAAGCCCATTTTATAGATGGGGAAAACTGAGTCCCAAAGACATTAAACAACTTATCCAGGATTTTCAAGTCATCAAAGAGATGCATTGAAACAAGAAATGAGGTCTCTGGGTCCCATTTTTTCTTTCTAGCCATTCCCATGGCCTTAAAGTGCACACATGCACATATACGTGTGTGCACACCTGTGCACAACCCACTACACTTTGCAGTATTAATAGCGGTGGATGTTTTACTGGTTTCTTGTTAGGAACCCAGGAGGCACCTGGGAAAGGAGTCGTGTCTGCAACATGGCAGACCATACCAACCACACCGCTATGTTGCAGACACGACTCTTTTCCCATTGGGATGACAAGGTGGCAGAGGAAGAAGAGAGACCTTATCCCGAAAGTCACTGGGCTTGCAGGAGGCTGAGCTGGATCTATCCAATTACCCTGCGCTTAACCACAATTGCAAACTCTACCCCATTAAGCAACACTTACCGTTCCGTCCTCTAAAACTACACCAGCCCCAGGCCTTTAATAACGGTGAGCTGGGGAGACAATCAGGCTTGATGGTATTGCCCTCAAATGGAAATCTGGCTTCTCTGCATTCACCAGGATCAAAATTAAGCTGCGGAAACCCATTCGATTGCCTCATTACAGTGCTGTCATCATCAATGGATTCAATAACTAACAGCCCATACTCCGCTGAAAGCAATAGTGAATCTTCTGTGTAATTTCTGATGGCTTAAGCACCCCCATTGACATAATGGGACTTATTTTTCTTTCTCAATACATTTGCAAATGGCTGTTTCTCAGACTCAAATCGTTACATCGTTAATAGAACGAACCAGAGTCACAGAGCCTCGTGGACACTTTCTACATGAACCAAGATATCAATTCTATCGAACCAGACCCAGAAGAATAGTGGACCTAAAAGTCATAGACTTTGGACTTGGGCTCATTCCTGCTCTAGTTTTGTTGTTGTTGTTTTAAGCTGTGTGTCCCTGGGCTAGGCACTAAACCTCTCTGGGCCCTGGTGTCCTTATCTGTGCCATTAGAGTGATACGCCCATATCAGAGACCTGCCAATCAAATAAGAATGAAACATATAGGGCACGTTTGTAAGTTAGAACGTGTTAGGTTTCGCTGCTATTGGGCTTTCCTCTAGAACAGCGGTTCTCAACCTGTGGGTCGCGACCCCTTTGGGAGTCGAACAACCCTTTCACAGGGATCGCCTAAGCCTATCGGAAAACACAGATACGATTCATAACAGTTGAAAAATTACAGTGATGAAGTAGCAACGAAAATAATTTTATGGTTGGGGGTCAGCACCACATGAACTGTATTAAAGAGTCGCGGCATTAGGAAGGTTGAGAACCACTGCTCTAGAATGAAGACTGTGCCACCAGTATCTAATAATTTGGGCCTCCTGGATTTTCATTTACATTTATTCTGTCTCAAGTTCAAATGCCTTCCTTTAAATAATTAATTTCTTCTCATATTTTAATCTTCAAAGACCTCCACACCTGCAGTCAGAGAGTGAGGAGCTACAACAGAAAGCAATTAAACTCCTACTACAGAGAAATTAGATTCTGTCCTCACAGCTTGAAGAATAGAGCCCGAAGGTACCAACATGACTGTGACTCTCTGGAAAGGTGTGCCCAGTGACAAAGACAGGACAGGCTGGGTGCTGGGTCTGAGACGGAAGGACGTGCCTCCTAGCCTCCTCTCACACCTGAGCAGCTGGAGCGGAACTCAGCCAGGGCAGCAGGGTCGTGGCCGAGCGGGCGGCGTGCGCACCTCGAGAGAGGCCACCATCCTTTCTTCCCTACTTGCATCGCCCCTGGAGAGAGGCCTGCCCAAGGGCGCTCAGTGGCACGTGCTTTGCGGTTGGGGCCACAAAGTGCACCAGGCTGATCCGGCAAACAGGTCAAAGGAGGCCGCGAGAGGCCTCACGGTGACACAGGGCAGCCTGCTACCAGGGAGAGAAGGCCATCCGTGCCCCAAAGCCCACCGATACGTTTATTTCCTACCTAGTGTATTCTCTACACGGGGATCTTTGGGTCCACCAGGCCTGTGTTTTCCATGGTGAGCATAAAAGGCCAGGTTCCCTTGAGTGAGGATGAACAAACAAAACAAACAAACAAAAAAAGCCTGTTTCCCAGTGGGTTTCAGAAGGTCCTTCTGGCCCGGTGGTCTCACTTCTGCCATCTTTTCAGCCACAGGAAACAGAAGTCATCAGGTCCTCTGCACCATTGCTCATGAAAGAAAGAAAGAAAGAAAGAAAGAAAGAAAGAAAGAAAGAAAGAAAGAAAGAAAGAAAGAAAGAAAGGAAGGAAGGAAGGAAGGAAGGAAGGAAGGAAGGAAGGAAGGAAGGAAGGAAGGAAGGAAGAAGGGAGGAAGGGAGGAAGAAGGGAGGAAGGGAGGAAGCAGGGAGGAAGGAAGGGAGGAAGGGAGGGAGGAAGGGAGGGAGGGAGGAAGGGAGGAAGGAAGGAAGGAGGGAAGAAAGAGAAAGGAGAAAAAAACTAAATTCACCTTATAGATCACAGAAAATATATTTTCAAATTAATTTTGTTATGTTATATTTACAATGATGTACAGCAGAGTGTTTAAGGGCATTGGCCCACATCCCTCCCCTCACTGCTGTGTGACCTTGGACAAATTGATTAACCTCTCTGAGCTTGTTTCCTCATCTGTAAAAGGACAATAGGAAGGGGATTGGGGGAAGAGACAATATAAGAGCTTGCATCTCCAAGGTGTTGGGAGGGCTAACTGAGGTCAGGATGAAAAGAATCCGGCAAGCCCTCAAGCATTTCCTGTGAGAGATGTTGAACAATATACAGGACAGGATGGGAACGCAATTCTTTGTTGAGGAGGGTGTGCATTTGGGACCTTTTTACATAGACATACATTTTGTACAAATAAATGAAAACAACACAGATTTATTGTAGGAGATTTGGAAAATTATTTGGAAAAAAGCAAATCTTATGTCCTATAACCCCAAGTGAGACACAGTAAGTCATTAATAAATAGTCGGGTCTTTGTCCGGGTAAGCCCCCCACCCGAGGCAGAAAAACGAACACATTGTGTCCTTCCCTAGGGGTTCTGGTCACAGCTTCCAGCACAGTCCCCTGGAGATCGGAGGTCAGGAAAATACCTCCCATTCCATACAATTTCCCTCTTTATCCATCCGTCCAGGGCTTCCTGTCTGCCCATTCCCCGCCAGCCTGTCTGTCAGGAGCATAACTGACAAACCTCCTGCTCTAGCCCCCTCTTCCACCCCGAAGCCAGGTGAGATTGGAGCCCCCTTCAGCCCGGGACAGCCCTGCTCCCACAATACAGCGCGGCCCGCTCCTGGGCTTCCATTCTGTCTGCAGGATAAGACCATCACCCCACTGCTCCACTGGTACCCAGCCTCTCTGGGCCTTGGTGTCCTTATCTGTGAGATTAGAGTGATACACCCGTATCAGAGACCTGCCAATCAAGTGAGTGAAACACATGGTGCATGTTTTTAAGTTAGGATGTTGCTCTAAATACACAGCTGAAAGTCCTGTCTGTCCTTCCTATGTTTTAACTAGAAAGCTATTGAGCGCCAAAAAACAAAAGTTCTGCTGACAGCAAAACAAGTCACATATTTTCTTTTAGGATAACGGATGTTTTTGAGTTCCAGCAGAGGACGAAGCGTCTGCATTAAAAAGAAATCAGGCCAATTACTCTATTGCTTTTAGCTTCTCAGTCTCGCCTGATTAAATGCTTACACTAGAAGACTGAAGATCTATAGGACAGCACACTTTCCTGGTGACCTTCTCGCTCCCTCTAAGGAAATCGCTGCCCTAGATTTTCAAAACTTTCATAAAGGCGGAATATATCTGGAACAAACAGCTTTTAAAAGGTGTGAAAGCAAATTATGAGATTTTTTCTAGTAACAAAACTGGGTTTGTATTCTGGGTTTATAACACACACACACAAACACACACGCACATCACACACATACACCTTCCCCCCCCCCACACACACACACACAGGATGCTATTACCGGAATATTATAAACAGTAATTTTTAAACATTATTAATAGTACCACTAAGACTAATACCTAACCTTGACTGCTTGCTTCATGCTGAACACTATGCTAAGTGTTTTACATGCACTGTGTTATTTTAATCCTTACAACAATCCCACCTGGGAGGGAGGTACTAGTGGCCTATAATTAGCCCCATTTTACAGATGAGGAAACCGAGTTTCAGAGAGTCCAAGTTGTTTGTCCAAGGTTACAAAGCTAGACACTGAGAGAACTGACATTTCTGACTGACTCCAGAGCCTGCAAGCTTAATCTCTTCATGATGCCTGAGCATTGTATATAAAAGAGAAAAAAGATATACCGGCAACAACAAAATCGACCTCAGGCCTTCAACCTTCCGTTCAGAGGCAGCCACTTAGCCCCTTCACAGATATTCCTCCCCGCTGTGTTTCCTTTGCTTTCTTCACTGACCAAATATAGCACGGACATTCTCTCATGTCAACAGGCATAGTTCCTGTTGTGTTTATTCCCTGGGTGTACCCCACTGGAAGCTCCAACCCCAAGATGGGAACCAAGAAGAAGAAGATACCATGACTAGATAAAAATCCCAAGAGGACGGTTGGAACTGGAGACAAAGATTTTATCTGAAGGTCTGCTCTTCCCCGGGTTCCGGCAAAGCCTCGTGGCTTATAAAATGTGCGTTATTATAAACCATCAGAAATAGCCAAAGAGGAAGGGAATTATAAAGGAGCAGTGGCAGCTTTCACATGGCCCCAAACTCTTTGACACTCTTCCCACTGCGAGGTGAGGCTGTATCCCCCCTGCTTTGCATATCATAGGCAGGCCTCTGACTGCTTGGACCACTAGAGGGCAGCAGAAAGGACACCACGTGACTTCTGAGGCTGAGTCATAAAGGTCCACACAGCTCCCCCTTGGCCACTATGTTCTAAGTCCAACCACCTGCTCAGGCCACCGTGCTGGGGAGGCCAGCTAGAGGCGCTCTGGCCAACCGGCCCATTGAGCCCAGCCTTCCACCATCCCTGCCAAGGTGCCGGACATGTGACAGAAGAGACCATCTTGGAAGTGGCCCCTCCAGCACCAGACGTCTGAGCCACCCCAGCTTCTGGGTCTGCCAGCTGAGACCCAGGACATCACAGAGCGGCCACACACGCTCTTTGCTGTGCGCTGCTCGAATCCCTGTCCCACAGAACCCCACGAGTCTTCTTTTCTTTCCATTCATAAGAAGAGGTCATTATTTTATGCCACTAAGTTCGGGATGGCTTGTTTCATAGCAACAGATTCCTGGAACAGAATTTGGCACCTGGGAATGGGGACTGACCTTAGCAGGCTTGGAGCTGAGCTCAGGGGTTTCTCTGCTTGTATCTGAGACCCCACATGAATCTTGAAACAAAAACTCCCCCAAAGATACCGACAGTACCACTGCTCTTCCTGCCTGGTCTCCAGGAGGCGTGTTTAGCTAGGATAGGGCATCAAAATACTATTTTCAAAATCTTAAAAAAGGCCTCGCCTACCCATATGGGATGAACACAAGTGAAAACCTATTGTGAGCTCCCTAACGAGCAGCGGTTCTCAACCTGTGGGTCTCGACCCCTTTGGGGGTCCATCGACCCCATCATAGGGGTCGCCTAAGACCATCAGAAAACACAGATATTTACATTATGATTCACAACAGTAGCAAAATTACTGTTAGGAAGTAGCAATGAAAATAATTTTATGGTTGGGGGTCACCACAACATGAGGAATGTATTAAAGGGTCCTGGCATTAGGAAGGTTGAAAACCACTGCTAATGAGGGAGCTGACAGGATGGGGAAGCTGGTCCGAGAAGCACTGAGGACCCCACATTTACAGGCACCAAAGAGAGTCGGGTGAGATTGCTGGGTGAGACACAAACCCGGTGACTGCTCCTCGGGCCAGCAAAACTATGACGTGACTTCCCTCCCAGAAATCCTAGTCGTCCGCACCGGCCACGAATTTGCAAGGCAACGTGCTCACTTCGGAGCCTGGGCCCTAATGAAGAGTCAAATCGCACAGAAGCACACTCCTTAGAGAACCGAATATAAATAACTCCGGGCAGGCCGCTAGTCAGGCTGCTGTGTGGCACAGCAAGGACATGCGGTACATCTGAGGCCTGTGCAATGTTATGAACCACCGTCACTCCGTTAAGTTCAATGAAAAAGAATAAGGAGACTCACGCATGAGCTCTTTTCTGGGCTCCGGACTCAGACTCAGATTCCCAAATACCTGCAGCAGTGACATCCTCTTTCCTTAAACCCCTTACTTTCCATTTAGGTTACTGCCCTCTTCCTGCTCTGCCACATAAACAGAAATCTTGGGGTCACCATAGCCTTCCCCTACTGACCAGATGGGCCCAGCCTGGACACTTCAGCTCTCAGCCCTGCACTCCTCTTGGTGCCCGTGCCTTTGTCAGGGTCGCGCTGCTCAGACTTCTACTTAGACCTGCCGATGGCCAAGTGATGGGCAACATCCAGCCCGTGGGGCCAGATAAGGCCCGAGAAATCATTTGGTCTGAACCTGCCACGGCAGTAGGGGTGAGTTAATTAAATGTTTGACCAAATTGGCAGGCTGGTTTCTAAGCTGATAATTGTGTATGGCCCTCGATTGATGTTATAAACATCCAACCTGGGCAGAAAAAAATGGTTCCTCGCCCATGCTGATCACGACACAACTGCTGCAGCCTCCTCACCCAGCCATGCCTCTCAGGGTCCTACCCTGAGCTCCCAGCATCCCCACCTACGAAGCAGCCTTGTCCAGGCTGTTTAACTTGGGTGTATTCAATACTTTAGACCTAAATCCTAGAAACAGAGGGGAGAGAAGGGAAGTGGGAACAACGGGATAAATCTAGAAGGAGGACAGTCTGTAAGACAGCTGCCCTGATCGCTTTAAAAGTCAATGCCATGGAGGGGAGGTGGGGAAAGAAGGTGCTGGGAGCGGGCAGAGGGCTGTTGGACAGTGAAACATAGCCACTCAGCCTTTAGACATTGGTGTTTTGAAAAACAGCTATAAAAAGACATTTTGGAGACAGGAAAATTTTATTATGGACTGGGTATAAGAAAATATTAGGGAATTATTGTCAATTGCGTTACATGTGATAATGGTTTTGTGGTTATGCAGAGAATTATATTTATTTTTCTGGATGTCTTTGCTGAAGAATTGTCGGTGTCTGCAGTTTACTGATATGTTTCAGAAAATACATGTATATTTATGTATAAAGTCAATATGAAAAAACGCTAGTAATTATGAGCCTAGGCCAGTGGTCGGCAAACCGCAGCTCGAGAGCCACATGTGGCTCTTTGGCCTCTTGAGTGTGGCTCTTTCACAAAATACCACGGTCTGGGCGAGTCTATTTTGAAAAAGTGGTGTTAGAAGAAGTTTAAATTTAAAAAATTTGGCTCTCAAAAGAAATGTCAATCATTGTACTATTGATATTTGGCTCTGTTGACTAATGAGTTTGCTGACCACTGGCCTAGGCAATGAATAGAGATATTCATCTTACTAATCTTGTAATTTTTCTGCTTGTTGAAAAAATTGTATGATAGCTCTGGCTGGTGTGGCTCAGTTGGTTGAGGATTGTCTCATGCACCAAAAGGTTGCTGGTTTGATTCTCAGTCAAGGGTTTGGGGGCTCAATCCCCGGTAGGGGGCATGCGGGAAGCAGTCAATTGTTTCAATAAAAATATGTATTTTTAAAAGTCAGACTAAAGAGCTACAAGCACCTTGGCGGTGGGGCAGCTGAGACCCCAGTGTGTGTGGCACTCTGTAATCCTCCAACCAGAATATAAAATGCTCGTCTCCTTGAAGGGTGATCCCTCCTCCAATAAAAGGACATTCACACACAAGACACCCCTTTGCAGCGGCGGCTGTCCCTGACAGCTCACAGCCTCTGCAAGCTGCCCCGAGGAACAGACTCGCTTTCAGAAGGAGCTGCCTCTTTCACCGGGGATAATTACATCTTGAGCAATATTTTTTATCAGAAAGCTGAAGCACCTGAAAGTGATCCAACCCTCTCTCTCCCCCAGAAAAGGAAGGTAGAAAGGAAATGGGAGATGGTAAGGCAAACCTTCACCTCTGACCTTCCTCTGTCCTCAAGCTTCCAAGAGAAAGTGGGGGAGGAAGGAGGGAGCCACGGTCCAGGTAAAGACACGCGCTGAGTGTAACTTCAGGTTTCAGTAATATCTGACCAAAAAAAAAAAAAAAAAAGGCTCCAGACTGGAGCAGCTTTGAAAGCCTGGCCACTTCAAAGCCATTCACTGGGTTAACTTGATCATAACTGGGAGCCCAAGACTGAATCCGGACCCCTGATACATCTTATTTGGACCTCCATGGCATTCATTGTTTAAAACAAAACAATCAAAACCCACTTTAAATTGTTAGATACAACATACATACTAAAGTGCATGTCACTTCCACAAATTCAGCACACTGGGTAATCAGCCTCCACATGAAATAGATCAAACAACACACCAGCCCCCAGAACTCACTATGCAACCCCCAAAATAATAATTTTTCTGCCTTTTATCTCGATAGTTTAGTTTTGGCTGCTTTTGAATTATACATCAATGGAATCACCTATCTGCCCTTTTGTATCTGGCCTCTTTCACTCACCATGACTATGATATTCTTTCATGTTGTTGCAAATGATTGTAGTGCATGTATTCTTACTACTGAATAATATTCCATTGTGCGAATATACACAATTTGTTTCCCATTCCAATATGTGGCTATTAGGAAACAGCGCTATGGTCTTCTAACTGTGCCTTCTGGTGCATAAATGTGCACATTTCTTGTGGGTATACACCTAGCAGCAGAATTGCTGGGTCATCAAATATGCACATGTTCAGCCCTATGGTACTTGATAAATTTCTGATTAGTTGGCAACATTTAGAATTTGAGAGACTTAGCATAAAATCAGCTCTTTTTTCAAAATGTGAAGATGCCACAACTTTAACCAAAACCAGTTTGGCTCAGTGGATAGAGTGTCAGCCTGTGGACTGAAGGGTCCCAGGTTTGATTCCGGTCAAGGGCATGTATCCTGGTTGCGGGCACATCCCCAGTGGGGGGGCGTGCAGGAGGCAGCTGATCGATGTCTCTCTCTCATCGATGTTTCTAACTCTCTGTCCCTCTCCCTTCCTCTCTGTAAAAAAATCAATAAAATATATTAAAAGAAAAAAAAAGATGCCACAACATTGGACCCACTTTCCTTTGTGACTCAGGCTCCCCATGTTGCCACAATCCTCACCAGTCTATCTCACATCATCTGCCTGGCTCCTGGAGGCCCCTTAACATTGAGACTCTCAGTGGTAAATGATCGGAGTGTGCTTTTCCTTTCAATCCATAAAAATTACTGAGCTGCCTTGGTTTCCCCAATGAGTTTATGTTAAATGACCCCAGGGGCCCAGGGACTGTGATCAGGTCACTCCCGAGGAGTTGGTGGCCATGGCTGCTAACCGAATCTCCCTGAAGGGGTGTGGTTAAGTCTAAAACACTAAAGACAGGGCAAGGTCCACCAACGTTGTTTGTCTAGCACCTTCCGGGGAATTCCTTCTGTCTATTCAGCTTCATTCCCATCCTCCCCAGCAGCCCCTAAACCACTGCCATCTCCGTGCCCATATCACCTTCAGCCAGCTCTGCTAATTCATCTCTTCCTTCAAGGCTGGCTCCTCTTCTGCCCTGGCACCAGGATGCCTTTTAATTTTACTTAAAAAAAAGTTTTGAATCAATACATGCCCCAGTTATTTTTAAAACAATATAAAATGATAGAGAAAAGGAAATTTCCCTCTCCCTCTTACCCCTTCCCAAACTCCTCAGTTTCCCTCCCCAGAGGCAAGCACAGTTTATAGGGTGTTTTGTTTTTTACATTTTTTACAGTCTTCAGAAATAAATATTTAATGTACTACCCCCTCTTCACACACACACACACACACACACACACACACACACACATACCTCCTGTCTATTTTCATACAAACCAGTTCATTCAGTGTGATCAGTTCTGCACCTGAATTTCATACATCTTGCTGGCCCTTCCACATCAGTATGTATAGATGCCCTGCTCCTTTTTAACAGCTGCAGTTTTCTCTCTCCTTTATGACCGTCCTTTATTCAACCATATTTCAGTCATTTCCAATCTGCTGCTATCACAAACGATGCTGCAATTAATATCTTTATACATATGTCTGTGCACATGCACAAGCATGTCTGCAGGATAAATTCCTAGACATGTGATTGTGAACCAGGGTCATCTGTATATCATATGTGGATCAATAGTGCCTTTGGAAAGGGTTGTGCCGATTGACACTGCCTCCAGCAATATCTGAACTAGCTAAAGTGAGCTCTGGAAAATGCATACCTGGTCACGTCACTCCCGACTCCAAACACCCATTGCCAACCTCGGCTGCATGTTAGAATCACCTGGGGAAATTCAAAGCAATCCTAGGTGTGGGTCCCCAAACCCCAAACCTAATTTCATTGATCTAAATGTGGTCCAGTCATTAGAGGTTTTTTTTTTTTTTTAAAAAAAAAAAAAGCTCCCAGGGTGATGCTAGAAGGTTCCAGGGTGAAGAACCAGGGCTTTAATCACCAGTGGCTCTCCCAGACCAGTGTAAAGTCCACCGGTCTTAGCATTTTTTATTTCCATCTGCATCTCTGCTCCTTGCTTCCCTACCCACTGCTCGCACACTCAGGTTTACACAGGGTCCTGCCGGGGGGAGCGTTGCCCTGGCTTCCCCAGCGTGCGGTAATATGTGGAGCTGCCTGGCACAGGCTTGCAAGAGCCAATCATTAGCGCCTCTTCCCTGCTCAGCGTTCAGGGACGTTATGCTGTTAGCACAAAACTGGTTGTGGTAGGGGTATTTACACCACAGTAATTGGCAAACACTACCATCAGGACTTTTTTCTTCCTCAGAGAGCCAATTGTTGTCATTTAACAGCACAGCATCATTTACTGCCTCCTCTACTCCCTCACAGCACCCTGGGATCTACTCCAGCTCTTCTTCTCCATTACCAAGAGACTTGAGCTCCTATAATAATAAATGACAGTGATGCTGGAAACAGTGATTCATCTTATTTTATTTTTTAATACAGTAATTTCTAATTGAGCATTTACCAGGTGCCAGGCACTGAAATCATTTACTTTCCCTGCATTAACTCATTTACTCCTTACAATAAGGACTATCATTGCTTCATTGTTCCTGAGGCAGACAGAGGAGGGGTGACTTGCCCAAGGTCACACAGCTGGTGAGCAACAGCCACAGCAGAGTGGATGCGCAATAAACGTCTGTTGGATGCATGGATGGATCCTAACTTCTAAAATCATGGCCTGACTATATAGACAAGGCGGGACTTTCTCCTCAACAAATTGCAAGCATCTCTGACGGATGATGCGTGACCTGCCTGCCCCACACCCAGTCATAACTTGTCTTGCTGCCATAATAAATAGCACAAATTAGCTTAAAACAGCACAAATTTATTATTTAACAATTCTGGAGACTAAAATGGATCTCATTGGGCTAAAAAAAAGTGTCCAAATCTTAATCTCTGGGACCTGCAAATATTACTGACATGGCAAAAGGAACTTTGCAGATGTGATTAAATTAAGGATTTTACAATTCAGAGATTATCCTGGATAATCCAGTGGGTTCAATGTAATCACAATGTAAGGGTTCTTATAAGAGAGAGGCAAGAGGGTCAGAGAAGGAGAGGGAGGACAGAAGCAGAAGTTAGAGCAATGCAGCCACAAGCCAGAGAATGCGAGTGGCCCCTAAGAGCTGGAAATGGATCCTGCCCTGGAGCCTCCATGAGAGAAATGCAGCCTTCACAACACTTTGATTTTAGCCCCACAAGACCCATTTTGGACTGCTGACCTCCAGAACTGCGATATAACACATCTGTGTGTTTTGTTACAACAGCCTTAGGAAACTCGTACATGGTCCCTGTGGCCCAGCCCTTTATCAGAAATGCAAGCAGCAGTCCTCAGGAGAGAGCAAGGATGGGCTGGCCTGGGCTGGCCTGTATCCCAGACTCGCAGGATGCTGGGAAGGGCCAGAGGCTGGGCTCCTCTCCCTGGTTAGATGAGGTCAAGTGCAGACAAAAGGGAGGAACACCAGAAGGCAGTGGCCTTAAGCTTAAAGGTGACTGGAGCTTTATCAAACCCTGTGGAAGGACTCAGTGGATGCTTGGGTTAGAAGCTGATGGGTCTGGACCCAGGCTAATGGCAAAGGTCCTTCAGCTGGGCAAAGTGACAGTGCTAACAGAAGGCATTGGGGCTGGGGAAAGAGCACAGGACTGTGAGTCCTGCCCGAGCCTGGCCCTGCCATGGACTGGCCGAGAGAGCTCAGACAATTCTCCACCCTCCTCGGGGTCTCAGTCCCTCAGTGAGTTATCAGGACAGCAGACTCCTTTCTTCAAACGAAATCTTTCTTGTGTGACTTACATTTGTTATAATGAATATTCATAATAGCAGCAAGCAATCAATCTGGACTTGCTTCATCCCAGACACTCTTCTAAGCACCTTGTAAATACAAATTGATTGAAACGTTTAATACTCATAACAAATCAATAGGTACAGTCTATCATCTTCATTTCACAAACGAGGGAACTGGGACACAGAAAGGTTAAGAAATTTGCTGAAGGTCACCCAGCCAGGAAGTGGTAAATTCTTGATTTGAGCCCATGCACAGGTTGGAGGAGATTTAGCCAGAGGTTAAGTCGAGATAAACAGCAAAGAGCTGAGAAATGTGGGAGGCCAGAGAGGGCGTGGGGAACAGCATGAGCTGGAAAGATCATTTTGGAGTCCCGTCAATGTTTTCACAGCTGTGGGTGCTGAGAAAATTGGGGTGTCAGGGGAAGGAGGAAGGGTGGCTCCCTTACTAACAGGTGCGCTGGGGTCTCTGAAAGGGCTGCGTGTGGAGCCTGGGTCACAGCGTTTACTAGTGTTTGGGTTACACTGATGGACCTCCTATGGGAAACTGATCAGAGTGAAGCCGACACAGGGAGGCAGGGCATCTCGTGCCTGCGTCCTCCCTTTTGTCATCCTCCATCCCAGTCCCTCAATCACTGTTGCACAGCCCTCAGGTTTCAAGGAACCACCGCCCAAGACCACCTCCATTCGATCAGCTTCTCCGATCCCGTGTGGGTTTGTCCCGATAACCCAGGTCCCAGGTTGCCCAGTGAGGCCAGCAGCTCCTGTTACCCTCTCCAGGAGACCCCGGCAGGCTCCAGCTCAGCATTTCCTCCCGGGTCCCTGCATCAGAACTCAGAGTCTCTTTAAGGACAGATTCCAACCAGCAAGGTGACCCTGAGCAGGCCTTTTCCCTAGGCCTCCAGACCTTGTGCGCAAAGCAAAGCTAATAATGATAACTTACCTCTGGAAGCCAAGAGTCTGGGCCTCAGAACCTCTTAAGAAAATTAAGAAGAACCACTGCACAGTGAGCACCTCCATGAGAAGATGGTTTTGCCATTTCATCCATCACGTCTTTGACTGTCCTCACTTGACCAGTGAGAAAACTGAGGCCCAGAAAAGTACAGTGACGGGCCAAGGACACACAGCGAAGTGGTGCAGAGCCGAGGCGAGGACCCAGACCCTGGAGACCGTTCCTCTTCCTCCTCGCCACAAGCACGCCCGCCAAACCCACAGAGGCGCCTGCTGCACGCTTCTGAGGGACCCTCCCTGACCCCCTCTCATTCTCATAGTTTTTGCAAACAATAAGATGAGGCTCAGAGGTATTAAGTCACCTGCCCAAGATCACCCAACCATTCACACTGGAGCCTATATGTGATTCCAGGCGCACACCTCTTCCCGGTCCATCACGCATCCTCCTGAACTCCCAGCCGTGGGAGGCTGGCTCCTCTGAACCTGTCCCAGACTTGGGCTGGTTCAAAGCAGCAAAAAGTTCCTCCCGAAGCTTCTAAACTGAGCACCTGCTCATCACGGGCGGCCAGCCCCACCCCCACCCCAGGGAGCCTCCAGGGGGCCAGGGACAGGTAGCTGCAGATGCCTCGGCCCCACGTTGTCCTCTGCTCCCTGCGAGTTACGCTCCTCCTCGGAGGGGAGGGAGGACGGCCCTCCTAGCTTTCCAGGCAGTTGGCAGAGCAGCAGCTGCTGCTGCTCCAGCCTGCTGCCCGGCTGATGGAGAGATTATTCCTAAGCCCTTCCCCTTCCCCACCCCCGCCCCCCGCCCCCGGCAGGACCACACCGGCTGCCCGGTGGGACCCGGAGGGCAGAGCCCGCAGCTGAAGCAGGACAGCCGGACCAGCCCCCTCACAGCACAGCCCCTCTGACTTCCACCTCTCCTGGGGCGAGGGGCTTCTGCGTCCTCTGAACATCCCCACCCCACGCCCCCAGGGCTGTTCTGCCGCTGCCGGGGGAGGGGGGGGCGGGGGGAGAGAGAGAGAGAGAGATGCAGAATGAACGGACTTCGGGTTTCTGGAAGAGACGAAGCAAGAAGGTTGAAAACTAACTCTGCCAGAAACTGCCGTGTTTGGGATTTTCTTTTCTTTCCCTTCATTTCCACCACGAGCCGGTCTCTTCTCGGGACATCGAGACATGGGCTCCTCTTGCCAGGCAGAGAAACAGCTGGGAACCGGCTCCCCGAGACCGGAGGGTGAGTTAAACTTCGGGGGAGGAAGTTGTTGTTTGCTGCAGGGGTGGGCGTTGATGGGACTTTGAGACATCCTTGGCCCGAGGGCTGTTGGAGTGACCACCTTTCCCATGCTCTGGAAGGAGGTCCGTGTGCCGGCTGTTTCGGGGAGCAGTGGATTGCAAAGTTGGGGTTGTGCCGTGAATGCAGAAAGTGCAGTTTTGGGGGTTCTAGAAAGAGCCCCAGGTTGAGAGACATAGTCCTGGGCTGGGTTTGGATTCGTTGTGTGACCTTGGATGAGTCACTTCAGCTCTCTGGGGCTCCGTTTTTGCCACAGGGAAATAAAAGGACTGGGGAAGGGCTGCCTGGATTTCAGAAAACTCTTCTCTCTGCAGGCTGCCCATCTCCCTCCGGCCATACGTTGTAAACGAAGTAATGCATGCAGGATAACCTAATGTGGTGTGGGGAGCAAGTGTGAGATGCATAGGCTGTGATTCAACTCTTCGCCGTCTGCCGGGATCCAACTGGCTCTGAAACTGAGAGGAACTTTTATTTCCATTCAGCGGCCGAGTGTTTCTCTTGATTGGAGTGCATCTTGGAATGTAAGGTTATAGACGCGATGAAAAAGAATAGGAAACGGTTGCAGGATGCTGAGAGTAACTATGATGGGGGTGACTTTACAAAGGCATGGGCTAAATCTAAAACTCTGTTCTAAATCAAGTGCCCACGTAGGTCTGGAATGGAGAGAGCACTAGAGGCCCCCTCATTTTGCAGATGACAAGACCGAGGCTCAGAGAGGGGGAGTAACTGGCTCAAGGTCACACAACAGGAGTAGCTGAGACAAACACCCAACATACATGGAGGAGCACCGCCATGGCGTGTACAGCCCTCCAAAGGAGAAGGCAGGCTAGATGGTCAAGGTGACATCATATAGCTTCTCCCGAGAGTCAGATGCCACATTAACCATGGTCACATTCCTTCTTCCATATACCCTCTGTGCCTCTGTTTCTTTGTGTGTAAAATGGAAATAGTAATGTCGACCTCATGGGGTTGTTGAGATGAGTTAATATAGGGAAGCACGTACAAGGTGCCTGGCTTATCCGAAGCATCTGGAACTGTTCTTAATACACACTTCCTGTATATGATTGCATGTAACCCTCATGGTGCCCCATGAGGTGGGCACTCAGACTTCCCTGGCAGCGTAGATGAAGCAAAGGGGCTCAGAGCGCCTGAGTAATCCACCTGTGGTGGCAGGCCATCCGGGGCCAGACCTGGCAGTGAACTTGAGAACCTCTTACACACTTAACATTCTGTTTTTACCAATTGTACCTTGCAAGGCTGATGCAAGTTTTGTCCTGGAATGAACGGTGCTAAGATCAGAGAGGTTAAGGTACATGTCCAGGACCACACAGCCTAGACGTGGCACAGTTCTGACTTGTCCAGCTCCGGACCCAGCTCCTCAAGTCCCAGTCTGTATAATGTGTATTCCAGGGAGATCTCTCTGAGAGATAAATATACGCCTCATCAGGAAGGGATGGCATTGTCTCCTTTTGTTCACGGAAAGATCCCCAGTGAACCCGACACATCTGTGTTAGACGGAAGGCGAAAAGAATAAAAAAATTCAGATTCAGTGGCAGGAAAGGACGCCCGAGAAAATGTCTGTAACCAACTAGGACTCCGCCTTGTGACTGATTTCTCTCGCCTTCTTGCTCTCGCCCCTGTGGGTGCCAGGACCTCTACAGCGATGCCCATCACTTCCAGAGTCAGGGGCCTGCACCCTCGCCACCACCACTGCGGCTCCTGCAGCCCTCTGAGTCAGCTCTTGCCCGGCCCCGTGGAGCCCCCGTCGTCCATCAAGGGCCTCTACTACCGCAGGGCCCGGAAGGTGGGCGCGCTGGACGCCTCCCCGACGGCGGACCTGAAGAAGGAGATCCTGGTGAACGTGGGGGGCAGGCGGTACGTGCTCCCCTGGAGCACGCTGGACGAGTTTCCCCTGAGCCGCCTGAGCAAGCTCAAGTTCTGCCGGAGCCGGGAGGAGATCGCGCAGCTCTGTGACGACTACGACGAGGACAACCAGGAGTTCTTCTTCGACCGGAGCCCCGGCGCCTTCGGCATGATCGTGAGCTTCCTGGCGGCCGGCAAGCTGGCCCTCCTGCGGGAGATGTGCGTGCTGTCCTTCCAGGAGGAGCTGGCCTACTGGGGCATCGAGGAGGCCAACCTGGAGAAGTGCTGCCTGCGGGAGCTGCGCCGGAAGCTGGAGGAGCGGGCCGAGCTGCGCCGGGAGGAGGAGGCCCTGCAGCGCCAGCGGGAGGCGGGCCGCCCGGCCGTGGACCCCTCGCGCTGCGGGCTCTGCATGAACTGGCTGCGGGAGATGGTGGAAAACCCGCAGTCCGGGCTGCCCGGCAAGGTCTTCGCTTGCCTGTCCATCCTCTTCGTGGCCACCACGGCGGTCAGCCTGTGCGTCAGCACCATGCCCGACATCAGGGCCGAGGAGGACCAGGTGAGTGAGTGGCTTCTGGCCGGGTCCAGTTCTCCTTCGGGCACAGTGCCCAGGGCCCTCGAGACAGAGGGCTCGTGGAAACTTTTTATTTTTATTTTTTTTAATTTTATTGATTTTTTTTATCTGGATATTGACAAAGCCACCCCTGTTCTCACGGCTTCTGGCTCTGTGACCACTAGCAAACTGGTTCCTTTCTCTCAGCCTCAGTTTCCTTCTCCATAAAATGGGTAGCATTTCTGTGAAGTTTTACACATTCTGGGCTTTCATGGAATTATTATTATTTTTTAAATATATATTTTATTGATTTTTTTACAGAGAGGAAAGGAGAGGGATAGAGAGTTAGAAACATCGATGAGAGAGAGATATCGATCAGCCGCCTCCTGCACGCGCCCTACTAGGGATGTGCTTGCAACCAAGATACATGCCCTTGACCGGAATCGAACTTGGGAGCTTTCAGTCTGCAGGCCGACGCTCTATCCACACTGAGCTAAACCGGTTTTGGCTCTCATGGAATTATTGAGCCGCTGTTCTGTGCCACGCACTCTGCCAGGCCACACACCCCTGCCTTCTTGAGCCATCATCATTCAGCGGGCATCCCAGCTGCATTTCCAGATGACAAACTGAGGCTCAGAGCACGTAGCATGCCCAGAATTGCAGAGTAAATGCCAGTGGTGGTGGAGATACTCCGCCCTCAGTGTTCCTGCGTGGCACTTCACTCCTATGCTCTCAGTCATTCTTGCTGAGTGGGGAGCTGGAAGATGAGCTAACATTTTGTCTACCCCAGCAGGCCAGAGCAAAAAAACTTCCTTACCTACTCCTGCCCTCTCTTTCCAGGAGCCAAGGGGATTCCAGGGAGTCAGGTGGTCTGAAAAATGAGATAATAGTCTAACATGTTGTTGGGAAGGTATTAGAGAGCTTCAAGCTGAGACCTGGGTTGATTCCTAGTTTAAAATGTTGCTCCTGCCCAGCTCTATGCTCCCCCATGGCTCCTCATCACCCTAACTTATACAGCTTGCATTATAGCAGATGGGGAAACACATACATAAGACAGTGCGCCCTCTATTTGACTCATAACTGTAATTAGTCGATGTAAGTTCCCTTCCCTTAAAGAGATATTCCATGGCAATGTGGTAGGATCAGAGAACTTTCCAGATAGAGAGGAAGAACTTAGATGGAGAACCAGCTGGTTCCTCACACAGACAGAGTAGGCTCTCAGCAATTATTTGTGTAATAAAATGTATCTTCTTCAACTTACACATGTTTAGTCCTAAAGCAAATGAACCAAAAATGTTCAACTTTCTAACAGCTCCCCACCCTCCCCTCTCCCAACCCCAAAATAGGGAACTATAGCTCCAATCATAGGCATTTTTTCGTTCTTCAGCACGGTATCATGGGATTTAGGATGCTGCCTGTTCACAGAGATATTTACACGTGGACGCTGCCGTGAGAGATCGGGACAAGATAGCCGGCCTTTGTCCCCCATTCCCAGAGAATGCCCTTGACCCCAGTAGCTGAGGAGGGGCCCTGGATTCCCACCAGCCTGTTCTTCCTCTCAGGGGTTGTCAGGCGGCCAGGAGTTAGACAGGGCAGGGGGCAAGGTCTTTTCAAAGCCCACTGCCTGGAAAATCACCCCGGCTGTGAACCCAATATTAGCTTAATGGAAACTCAGAAAATCAAACGAGAGGTGGGCGAGAGGCCGCAGAACCAGGCAGCCCCGAGTCCTGGCGGAGCAGTCAGGCTGCCATTTCTGCTGCTGGTAAAAGGGAGTCACCTTGGGAAGCCGCCTTTCTGTGCGCCGCCCCCAGAGAGGCTGGGCGGCGCGGCCCTCAAAAGAAGCGTTGTGCCTGTTTCCCTGTTTTGATAATAATAACAACTTAGAGTGCTGGAACGCGGAGGATAGGGCTCCTGTGTTCTCACATTTACATAAAAAGATAATGTTCTCTCCCTGCCACACACCCCTGGTTTTTCATTTTTGCCCCCGAGGATGTCAGTCTGAACACAGCAGTTCAGTGAGCTGACGGCGGTGCTGGCCAGGCTGGCGGGCTGCTTCTGGGGACAGGCTGTGCAGGGAGGCACGGGCGCCAACGGTCCCTAGGGGCCCCAGCACCGCCTGCTCAGATGAATTAACTCTCCCTGGCTACGACCCACAGACCCCCCCACCCCCATCAGACTCTACAGACGCATAATCCTGGTTTGGATGGAGAGTTAGAAAACACCCGAAGAAAGCAGTCTTCCTTTTCCCTTCTCTTCTAACTTCTCGCAGGAACATCCCTCAGGGCAGCGGTTCTCAACCTGTGGGTCGAGACCCCTTTGGGGGTCCATCGACCCCATCACAGGAGTGGCCTAAGACCATCAGAAAACACAGATATTTACATTACGATTCACAACAGTAGCAAAACTACTGTTAGGAAGTAGCAAAGAAAATAATTTTATGATTGGAGGTCACCACAACATGAGGAACTGTATTTAAGGGTCCCGGCATTAGGAAGGTTGAGAACCACTGCCTTAGGGAAAACTTAGCAGTTGGGGTAAAAGATCCGTGCCCCAAATTGCACATGGAGGAGGGAGGAGGCCGTATAGACAGAAAGGACCAAGCCCAGGGCCTAAGCACCTCCGGAAGCACTCGGACCCTGCTTCTGAATGGGTAGAAGAGCGATGCTCCTTAGTCTGTGACAGAACAAACTGAGTCCTTGCAGCAGCTTTGGGAAGTGGATACATGGCTGCCCCCATTTTACAGGTGAGGAAACGGAGGCAACTCGGGGAAGTTTGATCACTTTCTTAAGGTCACAGTACGTGCCGAACCGGACTTGCATCACTTTTGCTTGGCTCTAAAACCGACTTCCAACCTGGGCCTCTGCCTGTAGCCCGGACCCTCCATAGCACTTAGCATTTGGGAGGCAGCCAGACCTTGTGAAGAGCTTCTCTGTCTGGGGTGATGGTTCAGGCACGCTGGGATTGAATCTTAGACCTCGCCTCCCTTTTTGACCTCATTGACCTCAGAAAAGTCAACTTTGTTGGACCTCAGCTTCCACATCTGTAAAATGGGATGTGACTAGCCCTTTCCTCAAGGGGTGACAGTGAGTTATATGTGTAAACAGTTGGAATGCTGCTGACATATAAGAAGTTCTCAAAAAAAGGTAGCTGTCATCATTGTTATTCACTCATTCAGTACTAATTAAGAGGAAATCACAAGTTTTATTGATTTTTAGAGAGAGAGAGGAAAAGAGAGGGAGAGAGAGAGAGAAACATTGACAGGCTGCCTCCTGCACATCCCCCACTGTGGGGATCAAACCTGCAATCTAGGCATGTGACCTAGCCAGGAATCAACCTCTTGGTTCATGGGTCGACGCTCAACCACTGAGCCACACTGGTCAGGCAAAAGTAAGCATCTGAAAGTGGACAATTAATACAGTGGCAATTAAATACATTCACAATGTTGTGCAGTCGACACCTCTGTCAAATTACAAAAGAAACCCCTGTACCCATTAGGCAGTCACTCCCCACCCCTCTACCCCACCCCCACCTCACCCCCAGCCCTGGCAACCACCAATCTGCTTTCTGCCTCCATGGATTTTCCTATTCCATACATTTCATTTACATGGAGTCATGTAATCCGTGGCCTTTTGTGTCTGGCTTCATTCACTTAGCATATATGTAGCATGTCAGTACCTCACTCCTTTTTGTAGCTGAATAATACTTCACTGTTACGTCACGATTTGCTTCTCCTCCATCTGGTGATGAATGCTGCAGCTTCCCAAGTT
>PVJN01030553.1:0-25541 GCA_004026805.1 Lasiurus borealis | reverse complement strand
TCTCCGTACCTCAGCTTTTTGCAGTTCCTCTGGGTGTCTGTGAGCCCCTCTCTTTCCTTCTAGCTGTAGAACTTCCACTCAGCCAGCTTTCCTGTGGTTCTGGATGATGTCTGTTCTGTCTTTTAGTTGTAGTTTTGAAATTGTTGTGCGAGGCAGCAGTGTAGGTGTTTACCTATGCCGCCATCTTGGCTCCTCCCCAGACAGTTATCTTTTAGATACACCCAGATGATATAAGATCAGCTGCCTATTTAATAAAACTTGTGGGCATGGATCTTGTAGAACTGCATACCTAGTGTGAAGAAGAGGTAAGATATGCAAAAGATATCTTCTCCATTGTTTTATATTCTTCTGCATATTTATAAAGAAATCTTGATTTTATTCAGTCTGATGACTTGAAATGGGATATATAAGTCCATTAACTACACACACACACACACACATACACACACACTAGAGGCTCAGTGCATGAAATTCAGCACCCTCAGCCCAGCCTGGACCCTCTCCAATCTAGGATCCCTCTCACAATCCAGGACTGCTGGCTCCCAACTGCTCACCTGCCTGTCTTCTTGATAACCCCCTTACCACTCCCTGCCAGCCTGATAGATGCCTAACTGCTTTGCTGCCAGTCTGATTGCCCCTAAATGCCCTCCCCTGAAGGTCACCCCTAACTGCCCTCCCCTGTAGGCTTGATCACCCCCAGCTGCCCTTCTTTGCAAGCCTAGTCTTCCCCCGCCTCCACACTACTCTCTCCTCCTGGCCTGATGGACCACAACTGCCCTCCCTTGCAGGCCTGGTCCCTCCAAACTTCCCTCCCCTGATGGCCATCTTGTAGTGGCCTTCTTGTGTCCACATGAGGGCAGCCATCTTTGACCACATGAGGGCAGCAATCTTGTGTGTTGGAGTGATGGTCAATTTGCATATTACTCTCTTATTAGATAGGATATATATATGCTTTCTATTTGTCCCAATGGTTCTTGATCTTTTGTTCCTCCTTTCTCCTTTGTTTAGGGTTAACTAAATAACTTGTGTATTTAATTTTATTGTTTGTCCTTTTAGTTACAACTTTTTGTATTTTTTAAGAAGTCACTATATGGATAACAATATTACATGTAACTTGTCACAATTTATTCTGAATAAACATACTACTTTACATATCATTTAGCAAATTTAAACAGTATAGTTTTCATCATCTCCTCTCATCCTTTGTGCTATTGATATAAAATTCACTAGTAGATTTTTTTTCTACAAAGGGTATTATTTACAGGTTTTGGAGAATAGGACTCAGACACCTTTTTTTTTTAATATATTGATTTTTTTTACAGAGGAAGGGAGAAGGACAGAGAGCTAGAAACATCTATGAGAGAGGCACACCGATCAGCTGCCTCCTGCACACCCCCCACTGGGGATGTGCCTGCAACCAAGGTACATGCCCTTGACCGGAATTGAACCTGGGACCCTTCAGTCCGCAGGCTGATGCTCTATCCACTGAGCCAAACCGGTCTTGGCAGGACTCAGACACATCTTTTGATGGGCCTCCATTCAGCCCACCATACCACAATACAACCTCCAATTGCTTCTTATATAACAGAGTTAGACACAAAGTCTTTAATATAGACTTCAAGTTCTTGTACAGTATGCCTCCTCCCCGTCTTTCTTCTCTGACCTCATATCTAATTTTCGATTTTCTTTCTGTACTCCAGGCACACTAGCATCCTTTGATTTTGGAACACAGAAGTCATGCTTCCCTCAGGGCAGTAAACTTAATGGAAGACTTTTGCTCCAAATTCCACTCACTCCTTCATTTTAAGGTTTTGATCAAAGGTTTTCTTTCTTACTGAGGTTTTCCCTGACTTTCTATTTAAAATTGCAACTTCTTCAAACTCCCCTACTTGACATGGTCACTGTCTTTTTTATTTCTTTAAAAAGTTTCCCACAATATAGCACTTGTCATTAATATATGTTTGTTTAATATTTTGCTTATTGTCAATCCCCAACTATTAAAATAAAAATTTTCTGAGGGCACACATTTTTGTATATTTTACTGTTTAAAAAAGCACATAGGAAATACTTATTTGCTATACTTATGAATGAATAAGTGTCTTTTAAAAAATTAAATTTATTGGATGGTTTTGGTTAATAACATTATATAAATTTCAGATGTACAGTTCTACAGTATATCATCTGTACATTTCATTGAAAGCTCATAACCAAAGTTACTTTCCTTCTGTCATTATGTATTTGAATTCCTTTATCCTCTTCATCCTCCCCTCACACCCACTTCCCTTCTGTTAACCCTATACAATTGTCTGTGTCTATGAGTTCATTTAGTTTGTTCACTTGTTGCTTTCTGTTTTACATCCCACATATGAGTGAAATCATATGGTTTTTGTTCTTTTCTGTCTGACTTATTTCAGTTAGTATGGTACTCTCAAGATCCATCCATGTCCCAAATGGCAATAGTTCATCCTTTTTATGGCTGAGTAGTATTCCATTGTATATAGAGAGTGGGCAAGAGTAGGTCTACAGTTGTATTACAAATAAATAATTCAATAATTAATAAATAATACATAAATAAACTGTATTTTGTGCACAACCTAAGTGTTCACTGTTGAATGATTGGATAAAAGATGTGAATACACACCTTATGGCTTCCATTTTCACTGTTGAGGAGTCTGTTAGTTTGGTTGGTTTTATTTTGTGGATAAAAATACTTTCACTATTTTAAAGATATCCTTATATTTTCTGATTTCACTGCAAAGTACATGCACATTTATTTTTATGTTCTGATTAGTATAGGTTGTACTTACTTATGGATTCATTTATTTCTTTAGCTCTAGAAAATGTATATAGCCATTGTTGTTGTAAATGTAGCTTCTCTTCTGTCCTATCTCACCTCACCTCTGGAACTCTGTTTCCAGAGTTTCCATTCATCATTATCTTTCTCCATGACACCCATCATCATCTGATCTACTTTCTGTCTACTTCCTACTTATTTTGTACTAGAGGCCCCGTGCATGAAATTTGTGCACAGGAGGGGGTTGTCCTTCAGCCCAGCCTGCTCCCTCTCTAATCTGGCACACCTTGAGGGATGTCCAACTGCCCATTTAGGCCTGATCCAGGTAGCATCCAGGTAGGATTGGGCCTAAACCGGCAGTTGGACATCCCCCTCACAATCTAGGACTGCTGGCACCCAACTGCTCACCTTCCTGCCTTCCTGATTGCCCCTAACTGCTTCTGCCTGCCAGCCTGATCTCCCCCTAATCACGCCCCTTCCAGCCTGATTGATGCCTAACTGCACCCCTGTCAGCCTGTTTGCCCCTAACTGCCCTCCCCTACAGGCCTGGTTTCCCCCCCCAACTGCCCTTCCCTGCAGGCCCAGTCACCCCCAACTGCCCTCCCCTACAGGCCTGGGTTCCCCCCAACTGCCCTTCCCTGCAGGCTTGATTGCCCCCAATTGCCCTCCCTTGCAGGCCTGGCCCCTGAAAACTGCCCTCCCTGCTAGCCATCTTGTGGTGGCCATCTTGTGTCCACATGGGGGAAGGATCTTTTGACAACATGGGGGCAGTTATCTTGTATGTTGGAGTGAAGGTCCATCTTCATATTACTCTTTTATTAGATAAGATAGATGCCTGGTGCATGGAATGGGGACCAGCTGGTTTGCCTTGAAGGGTGTCCTAGATCAGGGTGGGTGTTTCCTTGGGGCATGGGGTGGCCTGGGTGAGGGGCCTGTGGTAGTTTTTAGGCTGGCCATGCCCCCCATGTCCCAAGTGGAGGCCCTGATATCTGGGATTTATTTATATTCTATAATTGAAACTTTGTAGCCTGGAGCAGAGCCAAGCCTTCTGCTCACTCCCTGAAACTTCGTTGCCTTAAATGGAGGCTTGGGCAGCCAAGGTGTGTAAAAAGCTTGGTTTCCTCCATCGTCAGGGGCAACTGAAGCCTCACTCCTTCTCTCTCTGTGGCCTTAGCCATCCTGGTTGGGTTAATTTGCATACTCGCTCCTGATTGGCTTGTGGGTATAGCAGAGGTATGGTCAGTTTGCATATTATTCTTTTATTAGATAAGATCTTTTTTCCTCTTCTTTTTCCTGAGACTAGAAAATGTCTAATACACAATTGATGTTTAATTAATACTTTAAGGAATGGCTAAATTAATAAATACCAGATCTTCTCTTTCTATCCTCTGTATGCCTTCACCTTGCTTTGAGATTTTCTATTTGCTTTCCAGCAATGTCTTTATATTCATGAACTTTTGTTTTGCCTTTTATGATGCTTATCAATCAATATTTTTATTTCAAGTATGTTTTTATTCCTTTTTTTAAAAAAAGCTGTATTTAAAAAAAATGGACATATATAAACTGCACATATTTAATGTATATAATTTAATGAGTTTGGACATATACATACACCCATGAAACCACACCACAATCAAGGAAATAAACAAATACATCAGTTTCAAAAGTTTTCTTTTGTCTTCTTTTGTATGTGTAGCAAGAACACTTAACATGTCTACTACCTTAACATTTTTTAAGTGTGCAGTTGACTATATGTACAATGTTGTACAGAATATCTGGAACATTCATTTTGCTTAACTGAAACTTTATACAAATTACCTGATCTCCTCCTCCCCTTAATTCCTAATAACTACCATTCTATTCTTTATGATTTTGACAATTTTGGGTACTTTACAAGTGGAATCTTGCAGAATTTGTCCTTCTGTGATTGATCTTTTTCACTTAACATAATGTTCTCTAGGTTCATTCATGTTGTTGCAAATGGCAGGATTTCCTTTATTTAAAAAATATATTTTTATTGATTTTTTACAGAGAGGAAGGGAGAGGGATAGAGAGTTAGAAACATCGATGAGAGAGAGACATCAATCAGCCACCTCTTGCATGCCCCCTACTGGGGATGTGCCTGCAACCAAGGTACATGTTCTTGACTGGAATTGAACCTGGGACATTTCATTCTGCAGGCCGATGCTCTATCCATTGAGCCAAACCAGTTTTGGCAGGATATCCTTATTTTTTAAGGCTGAACAGTATTCCATTGCAGCTTTACTACATTTTATTTGTTCATCTCTTGGTGGAAATTTGAATTGTTTCTATAATTATTCCCCATTTTAAAAATTTCTACTTATTTTTTTTTTTTGTTCATGTTTGACTGATTGTTTTTGGTGGTATCTGATAACTTGTTCATTCTAAAATTCAATTATTTCTTTAAATACTATTATATCATTCATAGG
Source organism: Lasiurus borealis (assembly GCA_004026805.1). NCBI lineage: Eukaryota > Metazoa > Chordata > Mammalia > Chiroptera > Vespertilionidae > Lasiurus > Lasiurus borealis. The sequence goes on along the minus strand of PVJN01030553.1, from coordinate 20,297 downwards.
TATATTATAATCTATAGCTGACAATTGTAATACTTCAAGTTTTTGGATATTTAAAACTCTTGCCTATACTTTTGTAGATTTACATTCATGTTGGCTTGTGTTCTTGCACATTTGGTGATTTTCATTTTTTTGTGTCTAATAATTTATGATCTATAAATGTGTCACTTTAATATATTTTCATATATATTATGAGATATATAAACATACATACACATATACATAAAACCTGTAAGCTTACAGTGTAGGAGTTTTGCTTTTGTTTGACCTGGCAGCAGGAAGTGTACAAATCTTGAGCCCTATTTCAGGGTCTCTGACTTAATCCAGAAATCTGCTATTCAGCTTTCTTTCTCTTTTTTAACAAAGGCTTGGTGTCTTCATTGCAATGCTAATATTGACATTTCAGAGCAGTTCTGGCATTCATATTTGCTTACACTTTCTGCTCTTGTTTTAGTTCTTTTTTGTTTTTGTCTCCTTGATGTATCCTTATCTCCTCCAAGCCCGACAATGCAATAAGCACTATGGATAAATATCTTTATCTATTTATACGTGTGTGTATATTTTTGTTCTCTCATGGGATTTCATTTATCTAGAAAAATGACTTGATGTATTTTCTTGATTTTTCATTGAATTTCTTGTGGAATCGATAAGGATTTCAGATAAAGGGATAGCAATATTCAGATAAATAAAATATTGCTATAATAATAAATTTGGAAGCAGTACTCTGCGAGTCTGTCTTTTATTTGTATCATTACAAGAAAATTCCCATGTGCTTCATTATTTCAGCTCTACCACTATAAGAATACTGTAAATTCCACTTGTATACCCACAGAATATTCTTCACATTTAAAGTAAATGTAAGTTTCTTTTTCTGTTAAACTCGTTCTTAGTGAGATGTTTTTAATTATTTTCCTTCGGTAGGAAAAATTAAACGATCAGGATGCCCCCTGGAACAGCCCTCTGGATCTACTTGTTGGTATGTTACTTGTTGGTATGGAAACATGATCCTGTCACTTTGTGATATTAGCTGAGCCTAAGTATTTCTTCCCTATACTTCATTTTCTTTTTCTCTATTGTCTGAGAAATGTATCCTAAGGTAGCAGCACTCAACCAACTTGTTTAGATTTTAGAGTTGAGAAAAACTTTGGGGCAAATCCCTACTATGCAATAGTAAGAGGCATTACGATCCGTAGAGGAAATGAGTGAATTTTATGGTGCAGAGTGCATGTTACAAGTAGAGACCCTAGTAATTGCTACCATGTAGCAGTCATGAATATTAGAACAATTTCATATGAGGCTTTTTGTGTAGTTTTGGTAAGATCATGCTGATAGGTTTTCTGACCTAAAATTAATCTCTCTTCCATCATCTGAGAAGTTCACTGACATTTAATTTCATTTTTTATTAAATAAGGGCAAGCAATTATTTAGGATTACACAGGGCACATGTAATCTTTGAAAATACTTTAAGTTTTACCCATAAAAATCTTGGCTGGAGAGTGCTTACTGCTCAAATTCAAATCTTTCCATTTTCTTTATGTTGTACTTTCAGATCAAGATGATTACAAGTGTGCAGTTTAGGGATGGGAGAGGGAATTGAAAAATATCTAATGAGGAAAGAAGAGGCTGTCTTCAGACACACCTGGCTAAAAAGTGAAAAACAAATGAACATCTGGGGTTTTCAGGTCTCTACATATTAAAAACATCCAGTTAAAATGGTGAAATAAGTGACAGAATATTTCTCTATGTTTTAGATAGATGAACTACAAGTTTACTAGTAAGAGAAGATCTTCATTTTTATTTCAAAACTGTTACCTTTCAAGTAATACATTTAAAAATGTATATTGACTTGATGGTCATTTTGCTTTCTTGGTTAAGACTGTGATTCCTCAGTGTGATACCTAATTTCATCTCTTAGAGTTTACAATACTAGATCTTGTCTTTGTTTATGACTTCTGATGTGATCCAGAAGTTTTGAATCTTATTTATTTATTTTTTACATGTTGAGAGGAGCTCATTTAAGGAAGTTGAACAAAAGAATGGGAAAAGAAATGCAAGCTTATCCTTATACTGATCCTTGAAAGAATCAGTAATTAAAAATATTCCATTTCTACAATCCAAAAATGAATAGGACTTTATGGCTATAAAAAATGGACAATCATTAGGGAGAGGATTGGGGCTGTTAGCCTACTATATGGAAATCCTATTTTCTTTGGAATCTGACAGCAGATTTTATTTGGAAAAAAATAGGTATATCAGTTCTTATTTATTTATTCACTTTTTGCATGTAAGTACCTAAAATTCTCAATTTGTGGTTCCAGTCTCTAATTGCAATCCATTTTTGAACTCTTGAAAATTTTGCCAAACATTGATCTCCTTTTTTCCTTCCCTCTTCTTTTTCCTCCACCTATCTTCTTTTTTTCTTTCTTTCTCTCTTTTTCTCATTACAACCAGTGACTTGGAGGTTGTAGTTAAAGGCAGAGAAAAAACAAGTTATACAATAGAGTCAGATTTTTTTTTCTCTTCCTAAGATTAAATTTAAATTCAATTTTTGGGAGTCTCTTGTAAAAATAGGGTCAGTAATGCCTCAGAGACCATTATGGAATCTTCCCTTTATTAGAATACATCAAAGGTGAGAATGGAAGGGAAAGTGGCCTCTCCAGAACTTGGCAGATGTGTCTGATAGTATTGCTCTTCCTCATTACCAGAGAACAGCCTCTACAAAAGAACTGTGTCATGGCTTCAATCTCCTAAGGCATCCTCCCTGTAGGAATTGGTATTTCTATATTCTTTTAAGCATTAAGGCCATGTAAAACTTTACTATTAAAAGATCATTGTCTTTGGAGTCAGGCCTGGGTAAAGTTAGCTTTCATCTTTCTACCTTAGTTGGTCATCTGTAAAATCAGGATATAAGTCCCCAACTTATACTAGTAAGATTTTTGTGTCTGTTAAATGGGAATAAGTATTTACAACACATAATGTAATGTCATAAATTAGTTTCATTCTTAATAAGGGACGAGGTATGCTAATACATAAGTAGAATGAACAAAATCACAGAATACAAATCCTTATAAAAAGCCACATATAGGGAGGGACATTTTTGTTTTGTTTTAGATATAAGAATGCAATGGTGTACCTTCATCACATCAGTGATAATGAATGGAAGTATGAATGCATTAGTCCCCTTCGGTGTCTCCTTAAGCTTAAATACACCCTGTGTCTGTCTGAATGCAATGCCCAATATTTGGTCAAAGGTGAAAAAGTTCAGTGAAAGAAACTTAGACATTAGGATAATGAAGTAGCAGAACTTTTGCCTTTTATGTTTTCATCTGGAAGTGTCTGTGGCCAGAGCTGACTGAGGCCCTATCTGTACAAAGGAGGGATAAAGCGTTGGTGATCTGATTCAATTGTCTTAGTAAGTTTCTAAACCTTTGGGTTTAATCAGTTTCTTAAGTGGGGCATATTTTAATTGAAAAGAAAGAAGATCTGTAGGTTTTTCTATTTCCTTTCTGTGACACACTTGATAGACATTTAACCTCTACATGTTCTTTTTAATGTCAAAATCTATGTGAATTGCCTTTTCATGTGATTTCAAAAGCTTGACTCATTGGTTGACAATATTAGTCTTTTTCTAAATATTTCTTAGACTTGCTGAAAGTTCAAAGTGGCTGAAATTAACTTTACCCATGAAAATTCCCTCTAGAGATACGATTTCACCCAGATACACTGTCAAATCTCATGACAACAATAAATTGGAAATGGAATGAACCACCACATTATTACATCTTTCCAAGTAGCAAGGGAGGTATGTACCTGATAGGACATTGTTTTGGTATATAATTTATCTCATAACAACTCTTATGAGAACTTGGCTTCTGAAAAATTGTCATGTGTCAGGAGGACTTTATTTAAAAAATTTGAAGCATTTATCTAAAGTGAAGAGTATGAAGATATAAATTAGTCAATCTAAGTTGATACAACACAGTTGAAAGGGAGAGACAATGGGCTGAGAGAGGGAAGCCGCGTTCCATCCTGCAGCCCCTATTCCAGTTCTCCCCACTGCCACTTAGTATAGATGAAATATATAGGTGAAAGCACCCACTTAATGCAATTCCTGATCTTTACTTATTTGGTATTTCAATGAGTTTGGTCAAAATCTACTTTTTAAAGTTTACATATTTATAGACACATATACATTTGGTTTAAGATATAGCAGGGAAATCTATTGGAGATGTTTAAAACATGAGCTGCTAAATAATTCATCGCACTATTAAGATATTATTTTTATGAACTTTAATAACACCTCCATAATATGGTTATTTGCTGACTCCCGATTCTCTAGTGGTTTCTTGCTGACAGGTTTTTATTCTTTTTAATATCTTCCACAATACATCTGGTATAGTACTGAAAAGAAAAATTTTTTTTACACAATATTTCTGTCACAGTACTGAAAACAAACAGTACTTAGAGTTCTTGAATAAAAGTATTCTGAAGTAAGAAAAGCCCCCAATGTAGAACTTTAGAAGTGTCTGGAGGGCACCATGACCCATGAGCTCCCTGAGCAGTTTCTTTTGTTAACCTATTTTTTATTGTTGAGCTATGAGCTTCCTCCCCCGTCTCCTCTTGTGCCAGAAAGAATTTCTGGTGGCTCTCCCATCACCACTTTCCCTTGCAGCTGAGTCAGCCTAGAACTTAAAGCACCTACTTATTCCTGGCCAGGGCATTTGTAAGATTCCTGCCACTTCAGTCTCAGAGAATTTGGGATGCATGCCATTTTTAAGATCAGGGAGGAATATGTGAGGGAGAGTCACTAATTTGAATCTCTTCTCCTACCCTCTCACTACTGTTAAGGGCAGTTTCCTTGTGCCTTGCTCACTAGCCTCCTGTCATTTTCTAGGGTTTTTTGGTTTCCAGGCACTCTATTAGGTTCTTGATGAGGCAATAGATAAACAAAACACGGCGATGGCTTTTCAGTCACTAACAATCAAGCTTTCTGACTATTCCTCCCTCTAAGTTTTTGGATATGTTTTGTACCTGGCCTATTTCCACTGAGTTCTAATTTCTGTATGCAACTCACTACTCCCTAATTGTTATTTCCATGCATTTCAAAACTAAATTGCCCCCAAATAGATAATAATATCTCCCCAAATCCTGCTCCTTCCATAGTCCTCTCATCTCAGGAAATGTCTTCTTCTTTTCTATTGTTTAGGTAAATACATTGGAGTCCACCTTAATTTTCTCTTTGTATCAGTTTTTAAATTTTATTGCCTAACCACAGCTCCACCATAATCTGGACCACTGTTGTAGTAATTTTCTGTTGCTGCATAATAAATTAACACAAATTTGCAACTTAACACACATTTGTTATCTCACAATTTCATAGGTCAGAAGTGCAGGCATATTTTGCTGAGTTCTCCCCTTTAGAGTTTCATTTCTTCAGTCCAGGCAGTGGACTGGGGAGCAGTATCATCTGAGGCTCAACGGGGGGAAATTTGCTTCCAAGTTTCCTCAGGTGGTTGGCAGAATTTCTTTCTTTTTGGCTGCAGAATTGGGGCTTTGGTGTCTTACTTTCTGCCATGAGACATGGCCACATACATTATGGCAACTTACTTCTTCAAGGCTAGTGCGGGGAACCTCTCCAGTGGGTTTGCTAGCAAGAAAAAGTCTTATGTAGATGTAAGGTAATCATGGTAGTGGTGTCCCTTTGCCATATCACATGATCTAATCATGGGGTGACATTGTATTGCCTTTGCCATGTTCTCTATTGGTTAGAAGAAAATAGGTTCCATACCCAAAGTAGGAGATAATACAACGATGTAAATACCAGAGGCAAAGATTATTGAGAGTCACCCTAGGGACTGCCTGCCACAACTGTCATCTCTTGCCTAGAATTTTGAAATATCCTCCTGACCCCTTCCCACTTCTATCTTCTCCAAACCCTCACTCATTTGTTAGAATGATCTTTTTCAAGAGTAAGCCACAGAACATCATTCCTGGGCTCAAAAGATTAAGTGGTCTTTATTTCAGTAATACTAAAAGACAAGTCATTACAAGGTCATACTTGATCTGAACACTTACCTCTCTGGTATCTTCAGAGGGAACTGGCTATTCCCCGTATGAAGTGTTGCCCCCCCCCTCCCCCGGCTTATCTATATGTAGTACTCTCTTACCTCTTTCAAGTCTTTACTTAAATATTTCCCTCTCAGAGAGGACTTAGAGGAACCCCTACTCTGTCTCCTATCCCCTACCCAGCCATTTCTTTTCTTTGCTCTGTTTTCCTCTTTAGCCCTTTTCACCATCTGATATCATATATAAGTTTGATTTTTAAATTGATATGGCCCACGGCTCCACTTGGATATAATGTTTATAAAGCATGGCTCCATGAGTTCTGTTCTAGTCCCTGCTGCATCTCTACCATTTAATTAGGACCTTTCAACAGAGTCACACACACACATTCAATAAACAAATGAATGCATCCCTGTCAGGCCTCAGTTTCTTGATAGGGACTTATTATGAAACCTCTGGAAATGTTCTGCTCATAAATATGATGTTGGAGTCATTTGCTAAGTTTTTGTTCATCTTATAAGTTTTATACTTTTATTTCTAATCAGTTTTGGATTTCTGGAGGGTCAGAACAATGGCTCACAATTTGGGATGGGCTCTGGTGATTTTCAGTAACTATTGACTCATTTTGAAGATCTCATATTAAGGACTGGTAGAGTGATATTTGAATATGCAAATGCAAATATATGAACTGCTTTGTGGAAGTCCTATTTGATTATCACATAAAAAACTAAATTACTTCAATCTGTGCTTTTAGAGGTTTACTTAGAATGGACTTACGTTGGCCTTCCTGGATGATCAAGAGTTTTTGCTACTACATGGCAGCTAAGGTTTGATCTTGAAACTCTTAGAAGAATACATGAAAAAGGATTTATGTGGCTTTTGCAGAAAAAATATTTCTTTGTATTTGTAACCACTTTATTGAGATACTAGAGGCCCAGTGCGGGGGGGCCCTCCGCATATCCTCTCGCAGTCTGGGGACCACTCACTCCTTACCGCTTGCCTGCTTGCTGCTCCTTAGCATTGCCGAAGAGGCGGGAGAGGCTCCCACCACTGCCGCTGTGCTCCCCAGCTGTGAGTCAGGCTTCTGGCTGAGCAGGGCTCCTGCTGTGGGAGTGCAATGCCCAATAGGGGGCAGCACCTGCATTGAGCATCCACCCCCTGGTGGTCACTGTGCATCACAGTGATTGGTTGTCCTGCCTTAATGGTTGCTTAGGCTTTTATCACATACACTGAGTGGCCAGATTACAGTGGTACCTCGAGATACCAGTTTAATTCATTCCGCAACCTTGAGGCGTGGGAAACTATGAGACGCTCGAGTCGAGGTAAACTGGTGGGTCATGTGCAGCCAGCCGATCCGCAATATTACTCCTATCTCAAATGTTGCTCGTATTTCAAAGCAAAAATCCCTCGCTCCATGGCTTGTTTCTCAAAAATCTCGCATGTTAGGGCACTTGTATCTCGAGGTACCACTGTATTATGATCTCTGAACACATAACAATCAAGCAACTCAGAGTATATCCTATATAATAAAAATCTAATATGCAAATTGTCCCTTCGATCAGGCATCTGACCAGCAGGCAGGCTGGCTAACCCGCCCATCTCCCCTCCCCCTGGCCAGGCTGGCTGGATCCCACCCATGCATAAATTCATGCACTGGGCCTCTAATATATATACACTGAGTGGTCAGATTATTATGCATTCAGAGATCATAATAATGTGGCCATTCAGGGTAGATAATTGATATACAAGAAAATTAACATATTTAAAGTGAAAAATTTCCCCCATTTTAGGCTTAAGTATGTATCCATAAAATCTTTACCACAGTTGAGATAGCAAATATATTCATAAACCCCAAAAGTTTCCTTCTGGCCCTTGGTAATCCCATTCTCCGGCCCCTCCAGTGTTTCCTGCTCCCTGGTTCCCCAGCAACTATTGACCTTCTTTCTATTACTGCCTTTTGCACATTTAATCATTGAATTTTGAGGGTTCGTCATGTTTTCTGGGTACAATCCTTTATTAGATATGTACTTTATAAATATTCTACTTCAATTTTTGGGTTGTCTTTTCATTCTCTTAACAATACCGTTTAAGGAGTAGAATTTGATAATATTGCTGAGGTCCAATATAGCAAAAATCTTTAGATCATGTTTTTGGTGTTTTATAAGTATAATGTTTTTAATTTTAAAGAAGAATTAAGCACTGATTTCTTTCATATATACTTTTCAAACATAGAAATATTACACAAGTTAAGAACTAAACTACAGCCAGTTGGTGTTAGGTGTCTTTGACCTCCAAACAAATCTCATTAAATTTAATTAATATATTGTGCACTTAACTTGAAGCTGCTTATCATTTATACGCATGCATATTCCTGTAGGCCAGGGTTTCTTAACCTTGGTGCTACTGATATATTAGGGCAGATAATTCTTTGTCCTGGGGGCTGTCCTGTGCTTTGTAAGATGCTTAGCAGCATCCCTGGAAGCTCTCTATTGGATTGTACTGGAAGCTTTAGTTGTAACAATCAAAAAAGTCTCCAGATATTACCAAATGTTTCCTGGGGCAAATTACCACTCCCTTCCTTTTGCAACCTCTTGTGGTGTATTGCACAGATCTGCCTGATTCTGGTCTTGGCTGCTCCAGGCAGTCTGATCTGTACTTCAATCCAGATGATAAACCTACAAAAATGTCCTTTTGGCCACTGATGGTACCAAGAGAGACAGGTGCTCCTCTCTGAGTCTATGCCTATATTAATGGAACCCCAAACTACACAGGAAGATATTATCTAATGAGATCCTTTCCCCATTCTCTCCTTGAATGAGATTGGATATGGGAAATACACGTGTGTTATTTTTTGCGGTGGACACAAAGTAGCTAGGTGTACTATTAGTCCTAATTCTGGAGATGGTGACTTTCTAACTCACAAGTTACCTAATTCTCTTGGTTTCCGTTAGCAGATACATTTGATCCTAATTTTGGATATGACTTTTCCCCCCGACCCTTTACTTCAGGTAGAGTAGGCTGTCATTTAAACTGACTCCTAGTTGATACCATTTGTGCAGTTTTAGCTCAAAGTATAAATACGGTTTTCTAAATTGTAAGGAAATAATGCAGAAAATTTGGAGGGCAAGAGCAGAGGCAGAAAAATACCTTTAAAAAATCACCATTATTTAATGTTATTCTTTTCAGTTTAAGATATCCATGGCAATATTTTTTCCCCTCCATAATATATACTTCCTATATTAGGTCATTTATATGTTTTAGAACATAATTAGTATATCAAAAGGATTTTCAATTCTCCATTGTTGGGTTTCCCCTGGAGAAGATTGGGAATATCTTCTTCTTACATGATAAGGAGATGATATTTCTACCATTATACAGATTTCAGAAAATAGCTAAACATCTTACGTTATATCATAAAAATATAGGATATAAATTTCACCCCCCCCAACCCTTGGGAATGCAGTTTACAAGTGACAGGATAGAGGTTGTAAATAAGACGAAGCCTGTGATGGGAGGAAATTTCCTGGAATAGGATTTTGCATGAAATTAATGGCTAGGATGGAACTTGTCCTTCAGGCCAACATGCCGCATTAGAAGTTTGTTAGTGCAGTTAAAGGAGCTCAAAAAGAAGATGGTAAGACATGCTGGATAAAAAATGCACCTAGAATTTTGACGTCAATATTATGAGAAGTACTGTGTGCAGTAGTGATTCAAATGGTGGTAGTTAGACCTTTCTGAAATCAAAAATTTGGTGGCACGACCATTTATTTTCAGAGCAGGGCAGCAAGCAAATGATGCTTTTAAGCCTTTCAGTCACCAACAAGCATCACGTTATTTTACTGGGTGAGCCCATTGTAATTCACCCAAATTGCAAGACAAGTTGCTGAAAGTCATTTTATTGTAACATTAATCAGAATGTGGGATGGCATTTTTCAATCCAGGCTGAGAAAGTTAGAGAAGAATGGTGATTAAAGGCTGAGAGTCATTGAGAATGTGATCTGATTCCACAAAATGACCGAATTCAGAAGGAAGGCTCAAGTCATCACCCCTTTATTTCCTTCCTTCCTTCCTTCCTTCCTTCCTTCCTTCCTTCCTTCCTTCCTTCCTTCCTTCCTTCCTTCCTTCCTTCCTTCCTTCCTTCCTTTTTTGTATCCTAATCAGTGTATCAAGAAATGGAAATTCCGTTTTAAAACTGTTCTCTTCAGCCGAAATCGGTTTTGCTCAGTGGATAGAGCGGCAGCTTGCAGACTGAAAGGTCCCAGGTTCAATTCTGGTCAAGGGCATGTATCTTGGTTGCGGGCACATCCCCAGTAAGGGGTGTTCAGGAGGCAGCTGATCGATGTCTCTCTCATCGATGTTTCTAACTCTCTATCGCTCTCCCTTCCTCTCTGTAGAAAAAAAAAATCAATAATATAGATATAAAAACAAACTGTTCTCTTCGTCCTCTCTTTGTTTCCCCCTTTTTGTCTCTTTACTGTTCCTTTTCTCTTTCTCCATTTCTTTCTGTCCAGTCCCCTCCTCTTCCCCTGTTACCGCCCTGGCATGGTTTCTGGCTGTGCCACATTTGCAGTTGGTGATACAGCACTAGGAACTCAAGGCTCTGTTTCTGTCACAAGGAATCAGCCACCAACATCCCAGAAGCAGTGTTGACGGCTTCTCTTCCTGGTGAGTGACTCTGCACTTTTCCCTCAAATTGTTTGCCTGATTATCAAAACTAGTCCTGCGTAGGCCCCAGGGTCCAATGTCACAAATGTGAAATCATTAGTCACATGCTGCCATGGAAAAGCCAGAGAAATGCATGTTGCTTCTCAATTCTCATTGAGGGAACAGGGCATCACTTTATATTTTGGGATAAATAGGTCGTCTGGTTCAGCATAGCCTGTTTTGTTCACCAAGTTATTGAGTAGAAGCGGGGATGCTCATCTATTTCAGGGGGCTTGTGTATAGTAAAGAATAAAAAAGTGCCTGTTTGTCCTCGTAAGCGGAAGCCATGCAGTGTTTCTGGCAGAAGTGTGGGCTTCTCCTACCTCTGTGACCTTGGACATAGGATCTAACTTCCACAGGGCTCTTTTCTCGGAGAGGATAAAAAGAATAACTCCTTCCTTGCAAGTCGACAAGATTAAATGAGGTCATTCTGTAAGAGAGACTACTCTATTAGCTGTAGGATCAGAACTGTGTGTGTTTTATTCCCCTGTCGTTTGTGATGTGGTACATTATTTAACCTTTCTTTGCCTCTGATTATTCATCTATTAAATAGGGGTGGTTTTCAAGAGTGAATGAGCCAATACATATTAGTACTTTGAGAACATTTTGGTACATATGTGATTATAAATGCTACTGCATGACAATGTTATCCTTTTTTTAGAAAAACACTTTTAGTATAAAATATAACACACATAAAGAAAATTTTGCAGTAGAAATGTTTTTTCCTAATTCACGTTCCTTTTGTGTAGGGCTTCTTTGCTCAACAGTAGTTTGGAAGATTCACCCATGTTTGTATGTATAACTATTATCAATCTCTCTCATTGCTGTTACTGTGTTCTGTTAAATAAATGTAATACAATTATGTTATCCAGTGAACTGTGAATGGACATTTAGGTTGAGTCCAGTTATGAATATCTGTCTCTTGGTACATGTGAATGAATTTTGATTGAATCTTTACATATGAAAGGAATTGCTGCATCATTGAGGGCAAGTCTTCTGCTTTGGTAGATAATACCAGACCTTATGAGAGAGGACCCCTTTTTCTTCATCCCTGTTAGCACTTACATTGTCAGTCTTTAAAATCTTATTTTGGTAAATGTTTAGTGATATATTTTAATTTGCATGTCTCTGATGATTAGTGAAGAAGACCAGCTTTCCATGTGACTATTGGCCATTTGAATATATCCCACTATGCGGTGCTCATATTCTGAATTTACACCTCCTTTATTGGTCTAGGAATTGCAAATAGCATCTCCATGCTATGACTTTCAACTCTCTTGATACCTTTGCAGAAAAGGTATCAGTCTTCACTTTTATAGTTAATGCTTTTTGTTTGTTTGTTTAAAATAAAAATATTCCTCCTTCTTGAGGGTTGTATAACATTCTTCTGTACTCTTCTAAATGCTTCATCATTTTGGTTTAAAATTAATCTGGAATTGATGTTTTTGTATTATAGAAAGGAGTGAGTTTTATTTTATTCTCATGTGGATATACAGCTATTCCTGCACGAGTTATTGAAGCCTTGACTCACTTGTGTCATCAGTGAAGGGTCTATGTCATGTATCTGTTTCTGGGATCTCTGCTTTGTTCCATCGGTATATTTTCCCTTTTTGTGTCAACACCATGCTGTTTTATAAATTGCTGCTTTATAATAAATGGACCAGGTTATTACTCCCTGCTCATTTTATTTAAAAGTTTATTGGCCAATGCTTCTCAAAATGTGACTGAGGCCCAAGAGGTCCCCAAGATATTTTCAGGAGGCGCTTTTCTAGCTACATATCTGTGCGAGGCTGGGTTTTCTTGTATACTTCAACCAAACAACATATGTAACAGATCTAATTCTGAAGAAGATATTAGAAAGCAGTTGTGTTAGCAAAACTGTGGCCTTGTTTTGCATATTTATATTAATTGTTTTTGTTTAAAAAATGCAGTATTATATTATAATGTTATTTATCATAAATGTTATTTAAGTGTTCTCAATGTTAATATCTAATATAATGGATATGAATATCTATTACCCATATAAAATACAACTTTAGGTGTTCACTAATTTCTCAGATCATAAAACATTTAAAAATGCAGTAGGTAGTTTTGCCTACTGTTGATCTTTTGCATTTTCTTATATATTATATAATAGCTTTTCAAAGTTCCACAAAAAAAGCAGTTATTGCAATTCTCATTATGTTTGCATTGAGCCTATAGTTCAATGGTAATAATCTGTGGCAAAATTCTGCTATCAAATTATGTCCTAGTGTTTAAATGATGAAAACTACTATTTAAGCTGACTTCCTGAAGTGGAGAGTTGAGTTTTTGCTATTAAGTCTTTTGATCAATTGAAATGTTACATTTCTCTCAACAATGTCATGAGAGAACATACATATTATTAGTGTAATTTTTTTGGTGCTACCATAAATAGTATGTTTTAATTGTGTTTTATGCCTTTTGTTGCTGGTATACAGTTGAATTTTTAGGTGACACCATTGAGCCATATAATGAACTCTAAAGAAGATGTTTATATCCCTATCAGCTGTTATATACAATTCATCTAAAAACTTAGCTCAGGGTGTCTAGCTCAGGGTGTCTAACTCTGTAACTGCACACTGGGATGGTTATATATTGTAATGATAAGAATGTGGACATTGGAATATCAAAGTGGCTTTAAGTCATGACTTACTAGCTGTATGACATTGGACATATGAATTGATCTCTCTAAGCTTCAGTTTTCTAGGTCACTAAATGGGGGTAGATAATTTTTATCTCATGAAACTGATGCAAAAATGAAATGAAATGAAGTGTTTAACTTATAGCCTGGCACTCTGAACATTTTGCGGACCTTAGCTGTTAGTTTTAATGTGAGGATGTTATATTGTTGCAGTTCATTTAAGAAGGAAGCTTGATTAAAAAGACCTTATTCTCTTTGGCTCTGATTCTTCTCTGTAAGCAGACATAGAACAAGCTCTATCTTGAGCTGCTTCTAACTGTAATTTTTATTTATTTATTCTAAAATATATTTTATTGATTATTTTACAGAGAGGGAAGGAGAGGGATAGAGAGCCAGAAACATTGATGAGAGACATCGACCAGCCGCCTTGTGCACGCCCCCTACAGGGGATGTACCCGCAATCAGGATACATGCCCTTGACCAGAATCGAACCTGGGACCTTTCAGTCCACAGCCGATGCTCTGTCCACTGAGCCAAACCGGTTTCAGCTAACTGTAATTTTTATAAAAATTACGTTCAAGGCATTCACCACAGACTGCGTATACATACAGCTGCTCTTTAATCCAATGCAAAATGTATATTGATGCATGTTCTATTTTATGTATTTGGATTATTTTGATATTAAGTCTACCTTTCATTCTTTTAGTAGTTAATATGATTCTCCACAAATAATAGTATTCATTCAGGTCATTGATGAAAATGTTATACTCAGTAGAACCAAGGTCATATTGCAATATATTGCAATAAATGTTGTAATAATATCTTCCTGGGAAATCTTCATAGTTCAGAAAAAGAGGCAAATTTCATTTAGCAGGAGTACTACCTGGGTCTTTTTTAAGGGTGAAGGAAGACTTTCATGTTTAGTAACTTCTCCAGATTTTACCTGGACACCACCTCAGTGTGTTAGCTTATATTTTTCATAACTTAAAGACTAGGCCATCATTTTCAAAAATTTGATAGCAGAATTTTGCCACAGATTGTTGCTATGAGCTCATTCTTACAAGTCTCACAACATGAGCATTTATGATTGAGAAAAAAAATGCCCTGAATTGGAGTATCATTTGCTTTTTCTTACATCTTTATGAATAACCCAAAGCTTAGTCTTCATTTTTAAAAATAGCTAATGCTTATGGTATATCCTTTAATTGTTAGGAGCATTTCATAATTTTTGTGACCCATTTTTCATGATGCTATAATACACCTAATTATGTTTTTATTGCTTAAGGTGGCATCATCTCCCTCCCTCTTTTTGTGTGACAAATAAATAATGTTAGTGGAAAGAAAGAATAGGTTTGGGGGTGTGTGGTTCTTGCAAATAGATTGTAATATTCTACTTTAATAGAATGATTAGTAGAATGATTAAGCCATAACTTTTCCTATAAAAGCAATGTAAGTGCATTGAAAAACCACCAGAAAAATGTTAAGATTACTATTTGCTGTGTTTAAATATGCACATATATAATGTGCTAAGTCAAACGATTGAGTAAGATGATTATTATCCAAATTTATTATTTCATTAAAATGTCATATGGTTACTTACAGAATAATACAACTTTGTAAGTACAAGGATATTGGCAAGCACTGAATTAAGGATTCTTATTTTTGTGCAGAGAAAACAGACACCCAAAAGGGGAAAGACCTTGCCCTAAGTCGCATGGTTTTGGTAGTGAGAGGGACTGGATCCATGTTTGTATCATGTGATAAGAACTCATTCCCTACAGGTATCATAATAATTTTGTATGGTGAGAGATAGTTACTACATTTAACACGGTATCACTTCGTAAGGTATATAAATGTCAAATCACTGCTATACTCCTGAAACTAGTGATATATATATATATATATATATATATATATATATATATATATTATTTTTAAATACATTTTATTGATTTTTTACAGAGAGGAAGGGAGAGGAATAGAGAGTTAGAAACATCAATGAGAGAGAGACATCGATCAGCCACCTCCTGTACACCCGATACTGGGGATGTGCCCGCAACCGAGGTACATGCTCTTAACCAGAATCGAACCTGGGACTTTTCAGTCTGCAGGCTGATGCTCTATCCACTGAGCCAAACCAGTCAGGGCTGAAACTAGTGTACTATTCTATATGTCAACTGTGCTTTAATAAAAAAGAAGATAGTGGGAGAAAACATAATTCTTGGCATGACAGAAGACTTAGTGCGTGTTGTTCAGTATTACTGTGGAAGGAAAAGGCAAAATGGAACTTGCGAAATAATAGCTACAGTTAAGAAAAAGAACCTATCAGTCTATTTCTCCTTGCCTTTGATGTCTGAATTTGCAGAAGTGCTACCTTTGGGATCAAAGAAATAAAAGATACATTCTAGTATCACCATGAGTAGAGGAGGCAGGATCAGCCTGGTGGCAATAATATGAAGTGCTACAGCCTTAAAGGTTTCTTCATTAATTATCTCTGAAAAGTTCAGTTGTTTGTTCTCAACAAATGAAACCAAGGGCTGCAGGAACAGAATCAAATAGCTCCAGGGAGCTACTCAAGATATTCCTCGTAACCTTTACACTGCACACAGAGAAATGTAACCGTTTACTGGGTAGCGTTCTCACTTCTATTTCCTATTTAACCAGCTTTGTATTCTCTGGCTCCCTTACTGTTCAGTGCATCTTCAAAATCTATCTCTGACTTGTTATCTGCATTCCTGCAAACACCCTGCTTATGCTTGGTCTGTTCCTTTCTCCACAGACACAGTCTCAAAGTTGATTCTCAAAATTCTCCTGACACCCTTTCTTGGTGTGTCAGTGGTTTAGAAAAACAGGGAGAGGGTATTAAGTGTGCAAAAGCTGTGCCACTGCTCTCCAACTGCATTCCCTCTGGAGTGTTTGCCCTTTCAGTTTTCTAAATGGCAAACGAGAAAAGTGCAGTTTTACTAAGTCAACTAGAATGTTCTATGATGAATGTGTTATTTTTAAAAAATGCTATTGTTTAAAGCATTGTATAAAATGAATAATCTTCATATCCTCATTAGCTAGTAAGTGTTTCTAGGTGATTGTATCTATATGTAGAGTTTTTTTTTTTTTTGAAATCTATTTGAAGAGTAATTATATTTGGAATGCAGAGTGTATATACATCCCCCCTTTTTTCTATGTATATGTGATCCTTAAATAGCATTGGTGATTGCACTGAGGTTACAGGTAATAGTGAAGGTGCATTTTTCTTTTCTTTTTGACATACTTTAAAAAAGAAATAACATTGGATGTATTAGTAATAGCAATTTAACCACACATGTTGTTTTTCATATCTGTGTGGTCAAGCAACTGGTAATGCTTCTGTGGCTTATACATTTTGTAAGAAGTATGTTTTCCAGTGATCACATGAACCAAGGCCTTCCTGAATAGAAGGTTATAAAAGCAAAAGGTAGCACATAACCCAGTACATTTTAGGGTTCAGAAATTCTCCCCATATCTTTTCATTCAATTTATATAAAACTATGAATCCCACTTGAGTTTACAAACATGTTCCTTTGTCCAGGTGGGAAATAAATTTACAGTGAAATGATAATGATGAAAAATCAATCTTAGTATTTTCTACTTTGACAAGAGCCTACACTGTCTTGATCCCATGAAACAACTCAAATCTTCCATTTGGGGGTCAAAATGTTGCTTGTTGTACCTCAAATCACAGCAAATGCAGAGTCGTCTGTTTTGTCTGTAAAGATGGTTACACTGACAGGCCTCCTCCAGGAGGGCTGAGTCCAGCCTGCCATTCAGCCACAGGCTCTCCAGCCAATTTCTGAACTGCTGGGTGAGCAGACAGACATTCACTGCTTTCTGACGAGGCTCTTCTCTTTCTCAGCTATGATGAGATATAACGGACATATAACACTGTGTAAGTTTAAGGTATACAGTGTGATAATTTGATAACATACTTATTTTGATATGACGATAAGATTAACTCATTTATCATCTCATATAATTACTTTTTTATGGTGATAACATTTAAATTTTACTCTCTTAAATGTTCAGGCACAAAATACTGTATTAACTATATTCACCATGTTGTGCATTATTAGATTCCCCAGAATGTACTCATCCTACAACTGGAAGTTTGTACCCTTTGGCCCACATTTCTCCATCCCTGCTCTTCAGCTCCTGGCAACCACTACTGTACTCTGTTTCTATGAATTTGACTTTTTTTTGGATTCCACATACAAGTGAAATCATACAGTATTAGTCTTTCTCTTACTTAGCGTATTGCCCTTAAGATCCATCCACGTGGTTATAGATTACAGAATATTCTTCTTTTCCCCTTCATCTATTCATGGCATTTAGGCTGTTTACATGTTTTAGCTATTGTGAATAATGTTTGAATGTACATGGGGGTGCAGATACCTCTTCAATATAGTGATTTCATTTACTCCAGATATATACTTAGAAGTGGTATTGTTAGATCATGTGGTCTATTTTTAATTAGTTGAGAAACCCCCATACTGATTTTCATAGTGGCTGCACCCATCTACATTCCCACCAACAGTGTACAGAGTTCCTTTTTTAAAGAGCTTATTCTTACTTTCAGATTGTTTTACATTAAAAGTCATTATCATTAATTTTTAATCCAACTAGATTCTTCTCTTCACCTCTCCATTCATTCATTCTTGTTTTCTGCTGAGCTGCACAGACCTGGTTTAAACTGTGTGACTGGTGATGTCGAAAATAGCTCTCTTTGCTCCTCAGCTTCTGTTCTCCTCCCTGAACCCAGCAGCCTCCCTTCTCAGGGCTGCCACTCTAGAGCCCTAAGTTCCAGCCTTCACCATCTAGTCTTTGCTCTCCCCTAACAGCATTCAACAACGCTGGGTCTTCCTCTAAGTAACAGGAAAGAAGCGGTATAGGAAGACAGGGAGCGAAAGATGCTTACAGAGACACAAAGGAAGAGAGGGCAGAGGTGCCAGAAAGGAAGTGTGTAGCCAGAGGCTAGGTGGGCAGGTGCTTACATTCCCATGGACTTCTCAGTTTGGATATTTGACTTATTTTAAGGAATCTCTCTCTGGTCACTGCCTTTTGGCATTGGCAATCTCATGTTGACCTTTTAGTCAAAACACCCCTGCTCCTTTTTATTAAAAAAAAATACAAATACAATAGTACCTTAACATTCATAGAGATCTGACTCTTTGGCCAAACATCCTTTAAACTCCTGGGTTCTACAATATACATAATAAATCACTACTCTTTTTACTATATCCATTTTACAGATGAAGACATTGAAACACTAAGAGGTTAAGCAACTTGCTTCTGTGCATACAAAGAACCAATGGCACAGCAAAGTTTCCAGCCTGTGCTTGTGCAGCTTTTAGAAAATTCAGACTACATTTTACTGTTTTCATTTTCTTTTTGATAAACTTGGCCCATTACTTTACCCTAATTCACTCTTTGTGTTAGCGATTTCTCTCAGTGTTTCTTAGTAAGTAAGTAATAAGTATATCACTTTTTTCTCCAACAAAGCATTCATGGACTCAATGAATAAAACGGTCAGGAATTGAATACAATCGAGTGTGCTCTGAGCTTTTCTCCCAGAGGTACTAGTGGTATTTGACCCATGTGTATATACCTTTTAGATTGATTCTAGATTACATTAAAATAGGTAAATGTCCCAATCAGTATCCAGATATATTTTCCATCTTATGATCAAGGATATCAAGATAGACTATTTCTAATACTTGTCTGTAATTCATTTATAGCGTTTCTTTTCTTTAAAATGTATTTTATTGATTTTTTACAGAGAGAGAGAGACATCGATCAGTTGCCTCCTACACGCCCCCTACTGGGGATGTGCCTGTAACCAAGGTACATGCCCTTGACCAAAATCGAACCCGGGACTTTTCAGTCCGTAGGCTGACGCTCTATCCACTGAGCCAAACAGGTTTGGGCTATTCAAGTGTTTCTATTTAATGGTTTATCAGTTGCCCTATCAAATTATTTGTGTAAAATTATCTATATTTGAATATCTCCCAAGGAGTTTCAATGGAATAATATTCAAAGGTAATTAACATTTCAATGACTTTGAATTATATAAAATCATTTTCTATAATTAGAGATTCTTCATCTGATCTTTATAATACAGACATAAAAATATAAAGACATCTGTGTGTATATATGTGTATATGCATAAAAATTTTAGATGTATACACTTAATCCAACTTTATAAAATTTAAATTTTGGAAATAGTAATTTGCTTTTATAGTATTAATTATAGTTTCAATCCTGGAAAATTTTCAGAACTCAAGTAGTGAAAGTAAACAAGTACTAAACAATCATCCAAGTTCTAATCTCATATCATTGTGAATAAAGGCCCTTTTGTGTTTGAGAGAAGCTTGGGTGACAAGAAAGTGAACTGAATTTCCAAATCAAAGTACAGGCTGTTTTAATATTCTTCCTTCACCTCTCAATTTCTTTCCAAATGGACTATTAAAAAGTAGAATTAAAAATTATTTATGTTGCAAGCAATACTGAAACACTGGCTTTCTGTGGGTGTGTATGGACAACCTATTGTCAGTAAGATAGGTATTAAACTTTGTCTGGTGTTTTATTAAATGCTAGGCCATGACAAGTATTAAGTGAGAAATGCTTGAACAGGGGTGCCATTTTGATGGCAACTGCATAAATTGTCCAACTGCCTTATCTTTGTTTCTGCAGCTTCTTTCTGGGATCAGAGAGGGAAAAAGCCTATCCATTTTACAAGCAGAAGATGGTCAGAGGGTGAAATAAAATTAGCATGTACGTCTGTAATTGCTCAATCATCTCTCCCCCAAATCACTGCAAATGACTCTCTTTTTCTTTGCAG
>PVJN01030552.1:0-25395 GCA_004026805.1 Lasiurus borealis | reverse complement strand
AAAAACCGATTGTAACTTTGTGGCAAAGAACAAGGAATAGTATTTTCTCAGAAATTGTAACATTAAATGTTCTTCCTCAGAAAAGAGGAATCAAAACAATTGCAAAGATCATTTAATTCAGGGGTGGCAAACCTTTTTTTCTGCCAAAGGCCATTTGGCTATTTATAACATCACTCGAGGGCCATACAAAATTATCAACTTAAAAATTAGCCTGCTATGTTTGTTCAAACATTTAATTAACTCACCCCTAATGCCTTGGCAGGGCCAGACCAAATGATTCTGCAGGCCTTATATGGCCCGCAGGCTCAACGTTCCTCATCCCTGATTTAATTGAAGGAGAGAGGAACAAACCAAGCACAGACGCCAATAAGAGAATCAGCCGACAGAAGTATGACCACCCAAGGCCTTTGCTAAGGTCACTTTCACATAGAACAAACTAGAAGCAAATAGACTGGAAGCCTTTAGTAAGACTGTTTCAAGCATTTGTAATACAGTTGACTTGATCTGTTACATTCTGCATTCCACCCTTAGATCCCCTGCCCCTGACCATCTAAATGAGATTCTTAACATTTGCGTATATCAAGGTTCCCTCTTTGTACTGTAAAGTTTGATGAGTTTTGACAAATGCAAAGTGTTATCTACTCACCATTATGGTACCATTTAGAGTAATTCAATTCTGCTTAAAAAAAAAATTCCCTATACTTAACTCTCCATCTCTCTGAGCCCTCATCAACCACTTGTTTTGCTTGAATGTGTAGGTTTTGCCTTTCCAGCATGTCACCTAAGTGGAATAATACATATAGAGCCCCCTTTCAAATTGGCTTTATTTATACATTTAAGAAGTATCCATGTTTCTGCAGATTTATAGGTCATTCTTTTTTATTGCTGGATATTACTCCATTAGATGAATGTACTACTGTTTGTTGAGACATTTGTTTATTGAAGGACATGTTGGTTTCTTACAGTTTTGATGATTATAAATAAAATTGATATAAACATTCAGCTTTTCGTATGGGCATGTTTTCAAATTCATTGGGTAAATACCTAGGAGCAAAATGGCTGAATCCTATGGTAAGACTATGTTTAGGTTTGTTAGAAACTGTCAAACTGTCTTCCAAAGTGGCTGTACCCTCTTGCATTCTCATTAGCAATGCAGGAGGTTCCTGTTTCTCTGAATCCTGCCAGCAATTGATATTCTGTTTTTAGTTTTCATTCATTTTAATAAACATAATGAATGTAGTTATCTCATTGTTATTTACAAATGACGTTGAGCATCTTTCATATGCTTATTTGCCATTTATAGATCTTTGGTTATGTGTCTTTAGGATATTTTTAATTATTTTTGTTTTCTTATTGTTTAGTGTTAAGTTATTCATATATGGGGGACAAGTTCTTTATCAGATAATTTGTTTTGCAATTTTTCTCATAGTATGTGGTTACCTTTTCATTCTCTTAACAATGTCTTTCACAGAGCACTTTTTAAAAAATTTAATAAAGTTGAACTTTTCATTTTTTTCTTTTATAGATTGTGCTTTTTGTGTTGTATCTAAAAATTATTTACCAAGCTCATGGCCATATTGATTTTCTTCTAGAAATTTATAGTTGTATGTTATACATTTAAATCTACAATCCATCTTGAGATAATTGTTAATATTTTTAAAGATGGATGTAAGGTCTGTGTCTACTTTTTTTCTTTTTTTGGTGGGGAGGGGTTTGTGTTTTCTTTTGCATATGGGTGTCAAATTGTTCTAGCACAATTTTTGCATGTGTTGGAGACTATATTTTCTCCATTGAATTGTCTCTGTACTTCTCATAATCAGTAGACTATCTTTGTCTCAACATAATGTAAACTGTTCATGAAATTAAAAATATTCAATGACATTTTAATGACACAAATATAAATAATATAAATTATACTAAATGCCAACATTCATTTCATGATGTAGATTTTTAGTGATCCATTATAAAAGAAAATGCCATGACCTGTCTTTTGCCTGCTTTTTCAACCTCATCTCTCCTTGTTCACCAATTCCAGCTCCCTGGCAGTTTTCTATTCCTAAACCACACCAAAGTTGCAGTTGTCCTAGGGCTTAAACACTTACCTGTGAGAGACTTTCAATCCAATTTGCCTTTGTGGGTCAGCAGGGCTCTTGAAACTCATGAACTTTCCTTTTCTCTTGGGAAAAAATGTTAAATTAACAAACCCTAACTATTAACAAAATTATTCCAAGACCTGAACGTTCCTTTCTACCAGATATATTATTCATATTGCAACAAGAGAACAATGTAATGTTTATAAAATTTCTGGGAAAAGTTTCTCCTTGATCTGAAATGATGCTGCCTTATCTTCTAATGTTTCTATTTGGTAAATAGAAAAGGACTTAATTCTTTTTTTTTAAAATATATTTTATTGACTTTTTCACAGAGAGGAAGGGAAAGTTAGAAACATCGATGAGAGAGAGACATCGATCAGCCGCCTCCTGCACACCCCCTACTGGGGATGC
Organism: Lasiurus borealis; assembly: GCA_004026805.1. Lineage (NCBI taxonomy): Eukaryota > Metazoa > Chordata > Mammalia > Chiroptera > Vespertilionidae > Lasiurus > Lasiurus borealis. The sequence continues at coordinate 22,891 of PVJN01030552.1, read as the reverse complement.
GCCTGCAACCAATGTACATGCCCTTGGAACCTGGGACCCTTCAGTCCGCAGGCTGAAGCTCTATCCACTGTGCCAAACCGGTTTCGGCAGAACTTAATTCTTAATGCCTTAAAGGAGGTGAGGAAACCATATCCGCCCTCTGATTCCACTCCAGATTGGGGTTGGTTCAGACCCAGCTTTGAGGCAGTCAGTGGAGCATGTCTGGGGGCTCCTATAGCCAAGTGGGTGACTTTAGTCTGAGGTCCAGCAGGAAGTAGCCATTTGGTATAACTCATGCCAGGGCAGAGAGTTGAAAGCTATCTAAGTGATATCTGAATATTGTCTTGTATGAGGAATAGAGAAAATTCTTTCACTGGTCTCTGTCTCCTGGCATCTTTGAACTTCTATCTCATTTTTCTTTTAAAGAGGTAAGGACCAAGTTAGCCCAGAAAATGGTCAGGTTTTGATCGTTATTGCTTACCACATTATTTTTAAACTCCCCCTTCACCTAACCACTATATTTTATTTTATTCACCAGTCTTGGTACTTTCAGAAATTGTTGTGTTGGTTTTCTGTCTTTCAAACTCCTTCTCTACTCTCTCTTTAGAATGTAAATTTTCTGAGGGCAGGAGCCTTGGTATTGATCTGCACTTAAGATCTGGAACATAGGTTCTAAATGAAGATTTTTAAGTTATCCTATCTAATAAAAGAGTAATATGCAAATTAACTATCACAGGCACAAGCCAATCAGGAGTGAGTATGCAAATTAACCCAACCAAGATGGCTATGGCTACAGAGAGAGCAGGAGGGAGACTTGGGTTTCCTTTGGTGATGGAGGAGGCCAAGCTTTCCACACACCCTGGCTGGCCCAGGCCTCTACTCCAGGCTACAAATTTTCAATTATAGAATATAAATAAATCTCAACAAAAATGGCGGCAACCACAGAGTTGGAGAGCAAGAGGCTAGGGTTTCACCAGTCGATGAAGTTTCTGCAGAACTGGCCTGCCTGGGCCTCCACGTTAGGCTACAAAGTTTCAATTATAGAAGATAAATAAATTCCAACAGAAATGGCTGCCACCATGGAGTGAGCAGAAGGCTTGGCTCCATTTCAGGCTACAGAGTTTCAGTTGTAGAAGATAAATAAATCCCAGATACCAGGGCCTCCACTTTGGTTACTGGAGGGCATGGCCAGCCTTCAAACTACCACAGGCTCCTCACCCAGGCCATATCATGCCCCAAAGGAACACCCACCCTGATCCGGGACACCCTTCAGAGCAAATCAGCTGGCCCCCACCCATGCACCAGGCCTCTATCCTATCTAAAAAAAAAGAGTTATATGCAAATTGACCAACATTCCAACACACAAGATGGCTGCCCCATGTGGACACAAGATGGCCACCACAAGATGGCCAGCAGAGAAGGGCAGTTGGGACGGACCAGGCCTACAAAGGAGGGCAGTTGTGGGTGATCAAGCCTGCAGGGGAGGTGACCAGACCAACTGAGGAGGGAAGTTGGGGTGATTGGGCCTTTAGAGAAGGCCAGTTGGGGGAGACCCCGGCCAGAAACGGAGAGCAGTTGGGGGACACTAGGCCTATAGGGGAGGGAAGATAGGCATGACCAGGCCTGAATGGGAGGGCAGTTAGCAACAAACAGGCTGGCAGGGAAGCACTTAGGCATCAATCAGGTTGACAGGGGAGTAGTTAGGGGGTGATCAGGCTGGCAGGCAGAAGCAGTTAGAGGCAATCAGGCAGGCAGGCAAGCAAGCAGTTAGGAGCCAGCAGTCCTGGATTGTGAGAGGGATGTCCAACTGCCTGTTTAAGCCTGAATTTCATGCACTGGGCCTCTAGTTGAATAATAGAATGGATGAATGAATGAATGAATGAATGATGGTAGATTATAAACCAGGCTTTTTAAAATACAGGGCCTAACACAATTGGGCATTTCAGTGTATTAATAAGAAGAATATATCAAAGAGAATACAGAAGAAAAGAAGTAAAACATCTTTCCCAGATGGCATTTATAACACAACTAGAGGCTCAGTGCACAAAATTCATGCATGGGGTGGAGGTGGGGGGGTTCCTCATCCCAGCCTGCACCCTCTCCAATCCGGGACCCCTCAGGAGATGTCCAGCTGCTGATACAGGATCAGGCCTAAACTGGCAGTAGGACATTTCTCTTGCAATCTAGCACCACTGGCTCCTAACTGCTCCCCTGCCTGCCTGCTTGATCACCCCTAATGACTCTGCCTGCCTGCCTGGTGCTCCTAACTGCTCCCCTGCCAGCCTGATCACCCATAATTGCCCTCCCCTGCCATCCTCTTGCCCCTAACTGCCCTCCCCTGCCAACCTGATCACCCCTAACCACCTCTGCCTCAGCCTCCACCACTATGGCTTTGTCCGGAAGGACATCCAGAAGACATCTGGAAGACGTCTGCTCTAATTAGCATGTTACCCTTTTATTAGTTAGATGATGATGTTGAGTTTCCTCTCATAGTACAAAACTGAAACCATTACCTAATTCATGCACTTGAACATTTCAGAATCTCTCTCAGAAACCATACCTCTCAAATGGGAGGACAAAGACACAGTAAATAAAATTCAGAATGGTGTCCAATTTTGTGTTGTGATAAAATTAACATGCAATTCTAAATTGCATACAAAACACCAGACGGCTCTTAGGCACCTAGCAGGAGAGACCATCTAAGCATGGGTACATTAGAAAGCCAATAATCTAAACCTTGCATTTGAAATAGCAGGGGATTGACCCATTAGGGAATTGGCCTGCCCAAATTAATGCAGATTTTTATGGGTGCCTCTGGGAATTATTGAGTAATATGGAAACTCTAAAAGCCATTTATTTACATTGTACCAAAGTAATCAGTAAATTCAGTAGTACCAAAAACTTTTCATTGTCAGTTTGCCATGTTATAGAGCAAACAGTCCCTTATTTTAGTAGAGCTTTGAATCAGGAAAATGTGCCAAACCCTCAGGATTTTCTATTGTAGGAAACAATTCAGTGAGTAAACCACAGTGAGAGCTGGCCATTCCTCACTCAGATCTAGTTGTAAAAGTGCTTGCAATCAAACAGCTAGGGATGTACAGATTACTTCTTTTAAAAAATATATATATATATATATATATATATATATATATATATATTTTATTGATTTTTTACAGAGAGGAAGGGAGAGAGAGAGAGAAAGTCAGAAACATCGATGAGAGAGAGACAGCCACCTCCTGCATGCCCCGCTGTGGAGATGTGCCTGCAAGCAAGGTACATGCCCCCAACCGGAATCGAACCCGGGACCTTTCAGTCCGCAAGTCGATGCTCTATCCACTGAGCTAAACTGGTCTCGGCCAGATTACTTCTTGAATACATTTTTATTTCTTGTCCTTATTAAAAGAGAGGATACTATTTTAAAAAATTCCATTTCTGAGATAATTTCTGCCATTTTTCTTTTTAGAAGGATATTGTTCTATGAAGCAATTCATTCTCTTTCAGATACATTCTTAATTGGCTGCAATATAAAAAAAGACCTTCCAAACTGTTTTAAGAATCTGTCATTCCTATGGTGTGAATAAGCCCAGACATGATGAAACTGACTAGGTGAATCAGAAGTCCTTCTCTCTCCATTCCATATTTATTCCATTTTTACAACAGCTTTTGGCTTAGTTGAATACATTATAATGGAAGAAAGGATCCATTAGAAAGCTCCAGAAAAGTGAGAAATATGTTCCTTTTAGGTGTTTTTTTTTTATGAAGCATTATAAAGTAGACTACTTTAAAAATGGCATTCAAATGATTTTTAATTACTACAAATGCATTGAGATGTTAATACACTTTACATAAAAGGCAGGGATACTATTCCATCCATCTTTTCTGCCACAAATTCCAACTCTAAGAAAATGATTTCTTTTGATCCACTCTGATAGCATGTAATTAAGGAACAATAAAACATATGGCTCAATTACCACTGCTTCTCATCAAGCATGAATTAATGAATATCAAATTATTATTAATTGTTTTTTCCTGGCTCCTTTTTATAGGACAACAATTATACATTGCTGAATTTTGATAAGCATTTTGTGTTTAAAATCATGGACTAGGCTCTAAGAAGAGCAGATGCTTGAAATCATCATCCAGAAGACTAATTCTTTAAATTTATCAACATTTGAAAAATACATGATTATCTTTTTTCATCTCCCTAATTTATGTCAGTTGATTACAACTGCTTTAAACTTCCCTCAAATGACACCCTCTCTTCATTGTTCCATATGCCTTCTTTAAAGAAGCAGTTGCTATGTAAACATAAAATAGTTTATAAGTTCAATTTCTCAATCTTAACAATAGTATAAGTTCCTCAATTATGATTACTGGATTTTCAATTCCTTAAAAAAAGCTCTTTGAAAATAAAAGCTATAACTTTAGAAGCTAAATAATTAAGGTAACCAGTGTGACATAGAATATAATAAACCATGATCACTGTAATTGACAAAATCAATGCCAATGAATGATATTTATAGACAAGCCACAAAATGATTTGGTATCACTGATAGTTCAATTTATTTGCATAAATCATCTGTAAATATAAAGTGTTATGTAGTATGAATAGATGTAACATGCTAAAGAACATGTCTTTTGTAGTCCATAACCATTATTTTCTCATAGATTATTTATATAACCAGATTTTGAAACACATGCAAAAAATTAACAAATTATAATATGTAAAATACATGTCAGAAAATTTTACCCATTACCCATAAGCCAATATCTTTCTGTTTTTAAAATTATATCTGCAATAAAATGAATAATGACATTGAAGTTAAGCTGTTCAGATGTCCTCTCTAGTTCAAGATATTAACAAACACATATTTAGATATATTTCTAAAGAGCAAACAAAAACTTGCTTTAGAATAATTTGAGGAGCATAAAAGGAACTTTGGGACAGTTTTCAATGCCCCTCATATTGTAGATAAAAAACAGAGACCAGAAAGTTCAAATGACTTTCTGAGGTCCATATGACTTTATGTTATTATTGGCCAAACTTTATAAGAAAATTTCTATCAACATTTCTTTTGCACACGAAGGGAACATATCTTCCTTTCTTGACAGTTTGTCAATAATGTCTACAAATCCAAATTCTTAGGCAAACAAAGGTGAGAAAATGAGAAATTTGTTTATAATAATAGAAATCACGATGCACAGCTTGATGGAGCAGGGGTGGACCTGCTTGGGGTGACAATGCTCACAGCCATCAGGAACATCATTCCTTTGACACTGGTAACTGAAACCACTTGAATTTTTGATGACTGAATCTAGCCAGATAACAGATGGTTTCCTTTATGTATATGACCTTTTTGAAGGCAATTAGGTTATTTATGCAATAGCAGAATTGTTCATTGTATACAAAAGTCAATCTTCAGAGTAAAAGCTTATCTAAATTATATATTCTTAAAATAATTTTTTAATTCCTTAATGAATGCTTTCATCTTGATTTCCATGTGCCAGAATTATTGAATCCACTTTGCTGAAATTTTAAAAGAAATAACAGTTAGATATGCAAATTCAGTACAAAAATTTTTACATAATCATTCATCAAGGGGGTCATGGTAGATTCAGCATTTTACAATTTCCTGCTGCTTCACTCATCACTATGGCTTTGAGTCACAGCATAAATATGAAGGACTGTTGCATGGTACTCATATTTAGGAGATATCTGAGAGTTATGTTTTGACAACTTAAATTTACTATAAAAGTGCAATGCTGCCCTAGCTGGTATGGCTCAGTTGGTTAGAGCCTTGTCCAAAAGGTTGCAGGTTCGATTCCTGGTCAGGGCATATACAGGTGACAGAGGGAGAGGAAGTAAAGAGGGCGTGTACTGGAGGCAACCAATCAATGTTTCTCTCTCATATGGATGTTTCTCTTCCTCTCTCCCATGCTCTCTCTCTAAAAATCAGTGAAAACATATCCTCAGGCAGCGGTTCTCAACCTGTGGGTTGAGAACTGCTAGCAGGGTCGCCTGAGACCATCAGAAAACACAGATATTTAGACTATGATTCATAATAGTAGCAAAATTACAGTTATGAAGTAGCAACAAAAATAATTTTATGGTTGGGGGTCACCATTACACGAGGAACTGTATAAAAAGTCACGGCATTAGAAAGGTTGAGAACCACTGTTCTGGAGAGGACTTTTTAAAAATGCAATGGCTATGGAGTACACATAGACAGGGAGGAAGGCACAATGACTTCTGAGTCTTTTGGTGGCCACACCTCTTATGCCATATCATGGATTTCTGGGAGGCTGGAAGTTTTAGAGCTATTACCATATCATCAAGGCTCCTAATATAATACTGGATCATGAAAAGGCTGATAAATTAGGAAGAAAGTAGAATATGAGAACTGGCTGGGGAGAGCAGAAAATAAAAGACAAAGTATGAATATAATTAGGTTTGTTCTTGTTATCGATTCTACAGCCTAATGAAAAGGGGGTTTCTTAATATTTTTCAGGGCATTTTCCACATTTGTCACCAAATTCCATATTTTGGATCCCAGGTAAGAATCACAAATGTTCCCCTTTCTTTTTTTAAAAATATATTTTATTGATTTTTTTTTTTTTTACAGAGAGGAAGGGAGAGAGATAGAAAGTCAGAAACATTGATGAGAGAGACATCGATCAGCCGCCTCCTGCATGCCCCCCAGTGGAGATGTGCCTGCAACCAAGGTACATGCCCCCAACTGGAATCGAACCTGGGATCTTTCAGTCTGCAAGCCGACGCTCTATCCACTGAGCCAAACTGGTCTCAGCACAGATGTTCCCCTTTCATTTACCACTGAAACATCAGGAACCTGGCCAGTCCATGCAGTGTTTTGACCAGCTCCCCAACATTATCTTGGTTATTATATCTATTTACTATGAATTAAAAATAAAATGTTGATACTGGCCTTTAAAAAAACAAATCAAGTTTTATAGGAGTTTAGTTTCCTAACTTACTGGGCATTGTGCATGTCTTTTAAATAAACTTTTAAAGCTTTCATGATAAATTTACAGGGAATGTGAGCTAAAAATGCAGGTCATTAATGTTTGCTTCTCGTATCATTTATGCTAATGAAAAATCCAAATGATAGTAATGTTGATCTTTAACTGATAAAAATAGTTACATGCTATATTTAATATAGAATTTAATTACATATAGTTAACTTTAAATTTCCCATAAAAAACATTACAAGGCATTTAGCATAATAACCAAATTAGGTAGGAAAGCATATTTCAGTGCAAATGTGAAAGGTAATTCACAGATATGGACTTCAATTCCAATTATTTGGGCAGAGAAAACCTATTTTTGTTTAGAAAAAATGGAAAATGTCCTATAATAAATAATCTCTTTTTTAAGTTGTACCTATGCCAGGTCTGATATTAGAAGACAATATAAATGTGACTGATTTTATACCATAAAACAAAATACTACCATACTATTTACAACTGAATTCCTAACTAAACATAATTAATAAAATGTTTTTTGCTTTATTGAAACCCTTCATTTTCAACAATATTAAATTCTCATAAATATTAGCAAAAATAACTATTTCTTTCAGAGCTTAACACTTACCCACAACTTTGGAGTAGCAAGGTTCACAGTGTATTGTCCGTTGATAAATCCAAATACTGTCTCCCGCTTTCAGGTTTTCCAAAGGCCGTTTGCATATTTCACACTAAAGGAAAGAGCAATATATAAAGTTGACATTACAAATAAAGTCTAGATTCTTAGTGTAACAGGATAAAAAGTCATTTCAATTCAGTCAGTACAGTTCTCCATATTAGCATTCAGGTGCAGCCTCATGAGAATCCACAAAGAAAGTGAGAGTGTACTTGTCTATAATCCACATGCAGAACTGTGCATTTCAGGGCATATTTATCATTAAAGTTTCTACTTAACTCACTATAGAGTAGATATAAATTTTCAAAAATTGGTTATGCTAAGGACAAGATCATCAGTTGATATATCAAAACAGAAACACAAAGCATATTTATTGTTTTCTTATTAAGGAGACCTATGCAATCCAGAGTTCAGGAATATACACAGGACATTAAGCAAACATTAAGCAAAACAAATTTCTGTTTGTTTCCCTTTACTTTTAAGAGAGTATAGGGAAAAGCTTGTTTTGAGTTGTGTTGATTAGCTTGCTTTAGACCTATGTTCATGAAGCAAGACCACTGTCCACTGGCTGACTTTCAAGCATGAAGCTGTCAGTGATTGGTTGGCTTTCACAGGCCAGTTCATTGAAGCAAACTGTCATTGATTAATTCATCTTGTTTAAACCAGTCTACATGATTCTCTCTTACTATGCCTATAGAAAAGTACATTTTTTTTCTAGGAGTGTGGGGACATTTTTATTCTTAGTAGAATTTTATAATTAAGTTGAAAATGAAAATAAATAACCCAAAATACAATAAATAGAAATTATTTGTATTTACCCAAACCAACAACCAGGAGAATTTCCTTGTTTTAAATTTTTTTTTCTGCATACTAATTTTAAATAAAGAACTATAATCCTTTAATAACTGAAAGAGAATTCAATTTTCTCATCATTAAACCATTATAAAATTTTCAGAATATATTTCATATAGTATTCTACATAGTATGGCCTAAAATTAGATTTTTGTTGTTGTTCATAACTAAGCACTTATTTCTGATTGCTATGTATCACTGAAGCTACTTGGAGGAGAAACAATTAGTTGTCAAAGTATTACAGCTACTTGACTCAATTAGATAATTTCCATCAACCCATAGAATGTCAACACAAAAAGAACCCATAGAGTTAGGCAAATAGTTCTCAAACTAGCTGCCCATTAGATCTACCAATGCCCGGAAATCATCTCTGAGAGTCTTGATTTAAGGAGTGCAGGTCCCAAGCACTCTATTTTTCTTCTAACCTCCCAGATGATTTTAATGTATAGTCATTAGTCCAGTCAGTTTCTTAATTTTTACCGATGAGAAAAATGAGGCCAAGTTAAGTTAGGGATTGTCCAGAAGTCACACAGCCATAGTTAGTGACAGAGTTAGAACACCTGAACTCAGATCTTTAGATTTCAGTCCAGTGTTCATCCAGTTATACCAAAAACTAAGATGTTGACCTCCTCAATGTTATTTTGAGAAATAAAAGCAATGAAATATGAAAATACAAACTAAATTATTCTACTATGTAAGCTTCATCCCTATTATACTGAGCCACAATTAACTATCATTAATCGTGCTCTCAAAAGCAGACTGAGTTTCAATTGCTTTTACCCTTATCAGTTCTAACTGATAGGTCTCATACGGAGCTGCTAGCTTTCTTCTCAACAAATTTATTTCCTTTTTGCACTTCATTATATATTTTATGCAATGCATGATTTATTCAAATGTTGCAAAAATTTTTATAAAGAAAACAAGTGTTTATCTTTTCATAGGTTTAAATCTCTAGAGTAAAAGGAATAAATGTTTCAGTAATCAACTCTAAGCCTAATGCCAAGACAGTAATTAAAAACCTTTGAGGTTAGGCTGAAGAACACTGAGAAATACTTAAGCAGTGCATTATTAATGTGGATGAGAGTGTTTCTGAAAGCTTTAACTTCATCTCATGTATTTCATTAAATAATTATTTTTATTCCAGTCATTATGCAATTTTATATTTAGTTAAACACAATAAACATATCCTTACCTTGAAGCAAGTAGAATGGCAGCAGATTTGCAATTCATCTAAAATCATTTTGGTTTTTGTGCCCAAGGGCTTTCGACAGTAGGTGCACATATCTCTTTCAATGACAGACCTAGAGAGATATTAGCAATTAAAAATAAATTTGTCATCCTACAAAAGATAGATGTGTTCTCCTTGTGGAAATGATATTAATTTTATTGATACTTTAGGAAACTGTAAAAATGGAGGAAAGTTTTAGATTTTACTTATTTTAGTGATAGAATTGATTCTGCTAGTTCCCTCAAAATAACATCAAAGAATTAACACAAAGGAAGGTCTCAAATTATTATTCATTAGCAATCAAAAGTGCATCTGGGCAGGGCAAAGATAATTATAGTTTCCTAATTGAACTAATTCATAAGTGCCCCTTGAAGCTCAAAGAGGATTTTGAATTATTAATTTACTAGAGGCGTGGTACACAAAATTTATGCATGGGGGGAGGTGTTTCCCTCCGCCCAGCCTGCACTCTCTCCAATCTGGGACCCCTCAAGGGATGTCTGACTGCCGTTTACCGGGATTGGACCTAAACGGGCAGTCGGACATCCCTCTCACAATCCAGTACTGCTGGCTCCCAACTGCTCACCTTTCCCCTGACTGCTTCTGCCTACCAGCCTGATCACCCCGTAACCACTCCCCTGTCAGCCTGACTGATGCCTAACTGCTCCCTGCCAGCCTGTTTGCCCCTAACTGCCCTCCATTACAGGCCTGGCCACCTCTAATTGCCCCCCCCAACTGTTCTCCCCTGTAAGCCTGGGTCCCCTTCAACTGCCCTTCTCTGCAGGCACAGTCACCCCCAACTTCCTTCCTCTGCTGACCTGGTTACCCCTAAGTGACCTCCCCTACAGGCTTGATCATCCCCAACTGTCCTCCCTTGCAGGTCTAGTCCCTCTCAACTCCCCTCCCCTGCTGGCCATCTTGTGTCCACATGGGGGCAGCCATCTTGTGTGTTATAGTGATGGTCAATTTGCATATTACCCTTTTATTAGATAGAATAGAGGCCTGGTGCATGAGTGGGGGCCAGATGGTTTGTACTGAAGGATGTCCCAGAACAAGATGGGATTCCCCTGGGGCATGGGGCGGCCTGGGAAAGGGGCTTATGGTGGTTTGCAGACTGGCCACACTCCCTGGTGACCCAAGTGGAGGCCCTGGTATCTGGGATTTATCTATCTTCTATAATTGAAACTTTGTAGCCTTGAGTGGAGCCAAGCCTCCTGCTCTCTCCAGCTCCATGTTTGGGATTTATTTATCTTCTATAATGAAACTTCGTAACCTTGAATGGAGGCCCGGGTCCACCAGGGTGTGCAGAAAGCTGGGCTTCCTCCATTGCCAGGGAAACCCAAGCTTCCTGCTGGCTTGGTGGCCACAGCCATCTTGGTTGGGTTAATTTGCATACTTGTTCCTGATTGGCTAGTGGGCTTGGCTTGTGGGCATAGTGGAGTGATAGTTAATTTGCATATTACTCTTTTACCAGATAGGATATATATCATAGCAAAATTATACTGTAGATTAATATAAAATTTTAACTCTCAAAACATCCAATAGGTCAAAATAGAACTTTATTCAAGAGTGTGTTGGTAATAAATTAATAAATGATGGATCTCTAGGACTCTAGGGTCTAGGGTCTAGTCATCAAAATGCTTTCCCATGATACTACTCTTGGTATCATTAAAAGACAAAATACTGGGCTACATTTTATGCAAAAATTTATATTCTCCAATATGATACAACACCCCTGTACACACAAATTTGATGAAGAAAAAAAGTTTTATTATTTACTTTGGAAAAATAATGTTTAATAATAAATGAACTTTACATATTTAATCAGCAAGTCCAAAAAGACCTTGGGTCACAGCAGAGCCTTAAGAAAAGTCAATAACTATGTAATGCTTTTCCTTTTGGAGGGTCTTAGGACTGTCTTAAATAGCGCCTTGAAGACTTCACTAGTTTCAGGGTTGTTGGCATGCAGGCCTGAAATTTCCAGAACTGGTAAATAATGGAGTGGTAAAATAAAAACAGCTGATACTTATATGGTGCTAAAATGCTTATGTACAGTATATTTTCCATGCATTTTGCTTATTTAAACTCAGTTATTCTTCACATCTCTGAGAAACAGATGCTATTCTTTTTATCATTATTTTACAGAAGAGTAAACTGAGGCACAAAAGAGTACCTTCCAGACAGTGAGTGAGTAGCAGAGGTAGGGTTTGAGCAAGGCCGAATGGCCCCAGGGTCCCTGGGCTACCTTTGGGCCTGCCCATGAGGACTGCTGGGCTCACATTGTTGAAATGAATGAGTCATATCCAAGAGTCAGGAAGATTCTGTAATCTAGCCCAGGACTAGAAGCAGAGAGGAGGGAAATGAAAGGGAGGTGGAGAGGAAAGGGATTGGAGTAGATAACCTTGTCTGGCTTTATGCGTTCAGCCAGTCAAGTAAATTATTCCTAAACCTTATGTATAGAAATAAAAACCTCTTCCATCTCACTCTATAGCTACTTGCTTATATAATCCTAGCAACTATTTTCCTATGGACTCTACACATATGTACAAACATTTAATATCTCATGGAAGCACTTCAATAGTAGAAGACAGGCATGCTCTATCATTCATCCATTCCAGAGACACTGAGCTAGGAGCTGGGAATATAAAAAAGAGTGAGAAAGTCTCCTCCAACGAAAAGCTTCCTGTCCACTGTGGTAGCCAGGTGTGTGACTAGATGATCACAGCATATTATAGACACGTGGAAAGTTAAGAGAGAACAGCCAATGGAGCAACTAATCCCAGGTGAAGGCAGGAAAGGCTTGTGGAAACGTATCATGTGACTTACAGCTTGAGGAAGAAGGAGCCTGCTAGTTGAGCTCAGTGAGGTGATGAGGGGCATGATGGGGGATTCCCAGCCGAGTAACCAAATTGTACCAAAGTGCTACTCAATGAGGGTGTCTGGAGTGATTAAACAGTAGTCAATATGCAGGAGCAGGTTCTGAAGGCCATAAATAATGTGCAGAGGAGTTTGCCTTAATCCTGTGAAGTAGGAAGCCACTTTAAGTGGGATTAGTGTGCTTCGATAAGAATTGTGGGGACATGGTTCATATCACACAATAATCAACTTAAAAAGTTGCTGGACTGACTGGTCTTAATAGAAAATTGACTTCTGCTTTCATGACTAAGAAAAATTTCAAGGACCACTTGAGGACTAGGACTAAAATTCTTTATTTTAGGAGCAATACTTCTATGAAAAATATTTTCCTTCCTTAAGTGAACACTAAAGCAATGAGCCCAGAGAAAGCTCTAATGTTTGTATTGTCCTTATTAAAATCACACTGTTAGTCAAAGGTGTTTTCTATGTGGGAGATCCAGCTCTGGTATTTGGTTACCTAGGCAAATATCTATTATCTCACAATTGGGTAGATTTCACCCCTCAAAGAGCAATGACTTAAAGTTAAGTCACTGAAAGAGCATTACTAATGGGCAAGATGTTATAAAAGCGACAGAGGGGACATGATATTTATTTTGTTGTTAATCCTCACCCAAGGATATTTTTCCATTGATTTTTAGAGAGAGTGGAAGGGAGGGGGAGAGACAGAGAGAGAAACAGCAATGTGAGAGAGATGCATCAATTGGTTGCCTCCCACATGCTTCCTGACCAGGGCTGGGGATTGAGCCTGCAAGTGAGGTCCTGAGACTGCAACTGAGGTCCGTGCCCTTGACTGGAACTGAACACAAGACCATTAGGTCCACGGGCCAACAATGCTCTACCTACTAAACAAAACTGGCTAGGGCAGGAGATACAATTTTGACTCATGGTCCATCCATATTTCCCTTAGCAAACAGAACATAGGTTCATGTTTTTCAGAAAACATTTATTGTTCTTGCCAGTTTGGCTCAGTGGATAGAATGTTGGCCTGCAAAACGAAAGGTCCCAGGTTCACTTCTGGTCAAGGGCATGTACCTTGGTTGCAGGCTCCTCCCCAGCCTCAGTCAGGGCTTGTGCAAGAGGCAGCCAATAGATGTGTTTCTCTCACATCGATGTTTCTCTCTGTTTTCCCCTTTGTCTTCCACTCTCTCTAAAAATCAATGGAAAAATATCCACGAGTGAGGATTAACAAAATAAAACAAAACAAAAAACATTTATTGAGTCAGTGACAAGCACCTCATTACAAATCGAGGTTGTGCATAAAAATTAGATATGTCTTTACCCACAACAAATCTTATCCCCACACTCTTCTATAGAGAAACACAGTCAGTAGAGCATCAGACATTTGCATTACAGTTGGTTTCTAATGGTTGGGATATAATGCTAATTTATTTTTATTTCTTCCACTGGCAATCTGCTGGCCACACTCTCATGAGGGTCATCTAAGTGCCCCACTGAGCATTAAATGTTAAAAGATGATCACTAACAGCAAAAGCCTGGGGTCGGTTTACCAACACAAAATTGATACTCATTGTAACCCCTCCTGGGAACTGAGTGTGGGCCCAGAGTGGGTCATGGCAGTATCCACGCAGCTGTTTGTAAGGTGAGATGGCTTTAGAAACTGCGACGAGGGAGGGCCGAGGGCACTGTCTAGTGATGCAATGAGACCTAGACTCTCATATGTGGCGGTACTAGGGCTCCTGGGAATCAGCAAAGCAGAGGGACTGGCCTCGGGGGAGGGAGGTGGCAGCTATAAGGCACAGAAGCTCTATTGGAATAAAATGCATTAGCAACAGCCCAGAAGCCAAGGAACAAATTCCTGGGTGCAAGCGTTGTAGTACGTCACACATAGGCTGGGGCAAAAGTAGTTTTACTGATGTTTGTATGGGAAATAATACAAAAATTAATAAATAATAATACAAGAATAAATTCTGTTTCATATACTCAAAACTGTAACCTACTTTGGCTCCACCCTGTGTGTAACAATTACCATCAGGAGCACCATCTCAAAGTACAACAGACAACAAGAATGTATGTGTATAAAATGTACACAGATGTGTGTGCATAGAATTTTATGTATGGAAAGATAGACATACTCACCTATCTGAAGTTGAATAAACAGTTTGTATGTATTTTCCAGAAATGTTTTCCTGGTAGCCATCCTTTGGTGATTTACTACAAACAACACATAAGAACATGTGAGAACTGGGCTATTTCCCTAGCGTTAATGTATATACCTGTAGACAGGTGAGAAAGCACACACATCTCCTCATACAGCCTTATTATTATATTTTTTTGTGATGTACAAGTCAGGATAATATACTAATACCTTTTTTCAATCTGGAGAAATATTGACACACAGCCATTTCCAAGTTCACATAGAGAATGAGGCAAGAGTGCACAGCAAAATATGTCATTTCTCAAAAAATTTATGCTTGCACCTTTCTCATTTATTTACCGTAAGAAAGATACATGTAGTCTAACATAAAGGAAATGCATAAAGTGAGAGCCAGTGCATGCACAAGTACATGCACATCGCTCACATGGAGAACTAGAGACACTTCAACTTATACACAAGCTATAGAAGATTTTATTTTTACATGAATACATCCAAGAAAGATTAGATTAGTTTAGTGTGAAGCCAAAAAAAAGCATAATTTTTAAAAGTCCTCCCTGTTTCATTTCTTAGGTGGCTCCAGTTTTTTAAACGTCACTCTTTCCTCGAGACAAATGAAATCTGTAATCCACTCACCAACTGGCTGCTCATAATTGTTTCCCAGGTACATATGTTACCTGTGCATATATTAGGAATGGAAGCAATATGTTCCTTCTGTGAGCAATACTCCACTGAAATTTCTTTATACCACACAGTATAATGGCTTTAAAACTGTTGTACCTTGGTTTCGTTTATAGGAAGGTTTGGGTAGAAACTATACTTATTGTTACAGACTATTTAAATTAGGAAAGAATAAAATATAAAAATAATGGATATAAAAATAATGGGTGTAAAATCCCTTTAGAGCAAAAATGCACTATAAATGTAAATCTTTAACAAAAAAAAAAGAGTATAGCTATAGGTGAGTTTTTGGCAAATCATTAAATAATTTATGAATGTTTTTTTAAAGCTCTATCTTGCCTACTTTTATGGTTTTACTAGAGGCCCGATGCATGAAATTCACGCACAGAGGGCAGGCGGGTATCCCTCAGGCCAGCTTGCACCCTCTCCAATCTCGGTAGGATCAGACCTAAATGGGCAGTCGGACATATCTCTCACAATCCAGGAATGTTGGCTCCCAACTGCTCGCCTGTCTGCCTTCCTGATTGCCCCTAACTGCTTCTGCCTGCCAGCCTGATCACCCCCTAACCACTCCTCTGCCAGCCTGATTGATTCCTAACTGTTCTCCAGCCAGCCTGTTTGCCCTCCCCTGCAGGCCTGGTCACCCCTAACTGCCCTCCCCTGCAGACCTGGTCACCCCTAATTGCATTATTTTCCACATGGGTGCCTTTAATACTCTGACTTGGGATTTTTTTAATGAGAAAACTCTATCCTTCCCAATTGCCCATAGGCAGACTGCTGTCAGAAATAGAATCTATATAATGGAACACATAACCCACAATGCTAAATAAGAGTTTGCACATATTTTGCACGACACGTATATCATTACTCCCACTTTAAGGATAGGGAAACTGAAACTTGAAGTGGCTAAGCAGCTTTGCCAGGGCACTTGATCCGTAAATGACCAAGATTCAATTCCAAGTCTAATTCCAGGGCATCTGCACTGCACTGCACCATCAGTGTAGACTTTAGGGAAAATTGCAGAAAAATCAAGTTTGGTGGCTGCATTTTATAAAATAAGTTATGTGTAGGATTTAGAAACTTTTTTGGATGGTTGTTCACCTTCTGACACTGAATGGACTGAAGTTTCTTGAGTTTCCTTCCCCTAAAAGCCCTCCCAGATGTTCTGCTCTTTGGTTTCTTTGAAATGGGCTCTGATTAACACATCACCTATATCTGCATTTGCATGCCCCGCCATTACAGTACCCCACAATTAGACTAATTCTTGTTTTTATTCTCCTTGAAAATCAAATACACACGTCCCTGGCCTTGGTTGATGTTTTCCTCAACATCCATTGCACAACCAGTTGGTTTTGTGGGACAACAATTCTCTGGAATTTGGGCCAGAGTATATCTACCAAAAGGTATACCCCTTATTTCAGAGAAATGGCAAACAACAGTGGATACTACCATTTAATTAATGTTCGAGTCCAAATTAGCATAAGAAATTCTTGTGTGATTTTATAAAGCTAATTATAGTCACATTCTCACATAAACATATATGAAAGCTTTCAAATGGCTATCCTGTTATGTATACATGTGCTATATTAAATTATTAGTCTACCAAATGACTTTTTATGATTATTTGACAATGACTTAATATTAGAAACATTCTGAAGAATTATACACCTAAAATCCAATGTACTCTTAAATGGTCTTCTATAAAATAATACCATTTCTTCTTAAACATAGATCATTTCAAAATTGTAAGTATAAAAAACATTTTAACAATAAACTTCCAGCACCTGTTCTCCACATATGTTCTCGTGTATACAACGGTATCCTTTGGTCCTGCAGGCCCAGTGTCAGCACTGGAACTAGAGAAAAATATTAACTTTATATTTAAAGATTATGTACAAGGATAATAAAAAATAACAAGGCTATTATTCAATCCAATGCAAAAAATACTATATTACTTCTAAACTATTACCTTTGAAATATAAACGTTGAAGTAGTATTAATTTATTTCTACAAAATTTCCTATGTCTCCCATTTCATTCCTGCCTTCCACTGGCTTGGCCTACTTCTAGAATTCTAATATGAAAATTGGTTACTCACTAAATCTGTTGTAGAGCATGAAGATTATTTTGAATATTTGTGCACTATGTTTTAGTATCTTTAATGGGACATTTAGTTTTCCTGATGTTCCATTTATCTTTCCAAACCATACTTGTCCTCCAAATCTCAAACAAAAATGGACCTTAACTAAACATAACATCTGACTTTAATGAAACTTTTAAATCTAGCTAAAGAATGTCAACGCCAATGTCACAATCATGCTTTAAATAAAAAACAACAAAACACACCACACTGTAGACGTTTTAGGGAAAAATTACATTTTACACCTTCTTATCCAGATGTCACAATTTACCAAGGACCAAGTTGCTAACTCAACACTTTTGTGTAAGCCTGTTCAGCCACTAATAAAATGAGAAATTTCTGCATTTGCAAAGAAGGGTCGGGTTGTATATGTGATGTTTATTAAAAACAGAGGAAGAATAGTCCTGCCCTTTGTTTTATAATTGAACATGATACTACCTGAAATTCTTTCTATCTTCATAAGAATGGGTAGTCGTTCTGGTGGACCCGTTGTTGGAAGCATCAGTCAATCCATTGACTTGGCCTTCTAGCCTGAGAAAACAAACAAATATTTGCTGCTTAAAAATCAAAGCCATTAGAATTTTTCTTATCTTGATTTTTAAAAATTTTATTAAAATTCTGTTCAAGTAACAGGAACCCGTTTATGTTTGCTGGGTTTCTGCACAGGTACAAAAGCAGAATACATGTCCTATTTTACTTATTCACAGAAACCACCTTTAAGAATCATCTTTAGGCATATCCAGCACTGGGATGGAATAGTTTTTGTTAAGAGCAGGGACCACCTGAAGTTGGCATTGGTAACATTTTCACAGCAGCAATGCCATTTTAGAAAGCTTTTAATATATAATATATCTGAGAGTTTATCAATTTAATGAAAAGTATCTAGAGGTTGCTTGGAGAGATTCCAGTTTTCATTTTATTTTTAATGGGAAGCAATACTTTGTAGATTGTAGAAGAACTTTGATTTAGATTTCTGCTAAACTCAAAATGTCACTATGCTTAACAAAGTATAGGCATATTTGCTTTTTCCTATGAAACAGAGAAAGATTCTAATGCAAAAATAGTGAAAGGTTTAGCTCCTTATTCTCCTCCATGTTAGTAAACTCCAATGTAGAAATGACATGAAAACTACAAGGAAAGTTTAGCTACCTCCTGCACACCCCACACTGGGGGTTGAGCCTGTAACCTAGGCATGTGCCCTGACCAGGAATCCAACTGTGAACTACTGGTTCATAGGTCGATGCTCAACCACAGAGCCACGGTGGCCATGAGATGCGATTAAAAATTTACTTTCATTTTATCCAAGGTTTTCTTAATACCAATAAAAGAAGGAAGGAAGGAAGGAAGGAAGGAAGGAAGGAAGGAAGGAAGGAAGGAAGGAAGGAAGGAAGGAAGGAAGGAAGGAAGGAAGGAAGGAAGGAAGGAAGGAAGGATATTTGGGGAGTTTAGAGAACAGAAAAACTACCTGTTAGATGCAAAAGCCTTCTATACAATTGAGTGGGGTGGGGGGACAATGGGGAGGAGGAATAAGTAACCTGACTCTTTTCCTGATTTTATATTCTCTTGTACAAAATATCAACAATATCACTTCTTTAGATTAAAAAACTTTTAAACAGAGAAGGCAGCTGCACCTCAGGAAGATATAAAATAGAACCCTATTGTTTTTAGGGTTCCCTCTATACATACGGGGAAAAGAATTGTTACCATGGAATCGTTTTTTATTCTTTCCTAATTTAAATAGTCTGTAACAACAATAAAGTATAGTTTTTATCCAAACCTTCCAATAAAAGCAACCAAGGTACAATAGTTTTAAAGCCATTATACTGTGTGGTATAAAGAAATTTCAAAATTAGGTCCTGTTTTGTGGCTCTGATGAATTTGTGTATTCTTTTAGCACCAGGCTAAAAGGAAAATATTCTCAGTATGTTTTCTGCACCACTGAAAAATCTACCAAGCAACAGTAAGTAAAAATAAATCTTCACAGGCCAAGTAGAGAAATTTGAATTTTCATGATGCCTTTTATACTAAGCAATAAAACAGCAGGCTTTTAGTCAGAAATTTTAACAGAATTTGAATTTTAATAATTTTTTGCTATATCAGCTTATTAATCACCTTGTACATTTGCCTGTGTTGAGACAGTATTTATACTTAAATACCATACTATAGTGCAATTCCTTAGAAAACATTTCAAGTTTATATAATTAATGCATGCTCAGATAGAATTCATAAAATAAAAGTAAATTAAATTAAGCCTTACCTTCCATTCTTATTTTTGGGCACATTAGAATTTACTTCAATTAAATTTTCCAGGTCCTGATCTCTATAGAAAAAAATAAATTACACACACACACACACACACACACACACACACATATTATATATATGACATATATCATATATATATATACACATATATGTTATATATATATTATATATGTAGTTACAATATAATTTTAGGAAATAAAAAAATAGAATAAAAACTTTAAAAATCAGTACATAATCTTAGACATAGATATTATGGTATAAAACTATGGGACATTGAAAATCTGACATTAAGCTATTAATCTATACAACTCAAGGATGAGAGCATGATATTATGAGACAAAGAACTAATATTTGGAAGGTTTGAAATCTGGTGTGAAAAGAAACAACTGATTGATATTCACATTCAGCGAATATTCAATGAGTACCACTTTGTGTCACAAAGTACTAATTGCGTATTTCCATATGTATTACCTCATTCAGATCTCACAAAAATCTTGCAGGACAGAATCTGGGGCTCAGAAAGGCTAAGTGAATTTTCCAAGGTTAATTAACTAATTTGTAAAAGAGTCAGGATTTGAGGCTGGCCACCTGTCCTTCTGAAATCAATTCTTGGCTATTTAATTAGAGACTTCATTCCAACTTTTTGGATTACAGAAACATGAAAAATCAACATAAAATTTGAATCAATAATTCATAATGTGCAGGATAAATGGGACAATTAGACTCTTAAATTTTGGGCCATATTTATGATTTGACACACTTTCATAGGATACAACAAATATCCTATGGTATGTTATTTACATATTTGGTATTTATAGTGTATCTTTGCTTTAACACTGATAGTTCTTGAATTTTTTTCCCCCCATGAGTTTGGAAAAGGATTTGTCATGACCTTTGTTGGTTAGGAACATAGTTTAAGACTTTGAGTGTCCTGGCCAGCATTCTGAGTATTGACCTATGAAGCAAAAAGTCATGATCCTGGTCAGGTCACATGCCTGGGTTGTGGGCTTGATCCCAGTGTGGGGTGTTCAGGAGTCAGCCACTCAATGATTCTCTCTTATTATTGACTAGAGGTCTGATGCACGAAAATTCGTGCAAGAGTAGGCCTTTCTTCCACCAGCTGCTGTCACTGGCTTCCCTCCAGCACCTGGGATCCAGGTTGCTTCTTTCCTCTGGCCACCAGTAGGCATGTGGGACCTGGGCTCGTTTCCCTGCAGCCCCAGGTTCATCAGGAAGGATGTCCAGAATGATGTCCAGAAGACATCTAGTCTAATTAGCATATTACCCTTTTATTATTATAGAGTAGAGGCAGGCAGACACCTGCCTATCTTCCTGAATGCCCCTAACTACTTCTGCCTACCAGCCTGATTAGCCCCTAACCACTCCCCTGCCAGCCTGGTTGATGCCTAAGTGCTCCCCTGCCCCTAACTGCCCTCCCCTGCAAGCCTGATTGCCCCTGTCTTTCCCTGCAGACCTGGTCCTCCCCCCCAACTTCCCTCCCCTGCTGGCCTGGTCACCCTTAATTTCCATCCCTTGCCATCCTAGCCACCCCTAACTACCTTCCCCTGCAGGCCTTGTCCCCCCAACTGCCCTCCCTTGCAGGTCTGGTCACCCCAACTGCCTGCCCCTGCAGGCCTGGTACCCCCCTATAACTATCCTTGCCTGCAAGCCTGGTTCCCCTCAACTGCCCTCCCCTGCTGGCTGGGTCCCTCTCAACTGTCCTCTTCTGCAGGCCTGATTGCCCCCAACTGCCCTCCAATGCAGGCCTGGTCCCACTCTCCCTCTAACTGTTCCTGCCTGCAGGCCTGGTTCTCCTTAACTGTCCTTCTTTTCTGGCCTGTTCCCTCCCATATGCCCTTCCTTACAGGCCTGGTCACCCCTAATTGCTTTCCCCTGTAGGCCTGTTCCCTCCCAACTATACTCCCTTTTAGGCCTGTTCCCTCCCAACCGCCCTCTCTTTCAGGCCTGGTTGCCCCCAACTGTCCTCCCCTGCTGGTCTGGTCATCCCTACCTGATCTCCCTTGTAGGCTGGTTGCCTCCCCAGTTGCCCTCCCCTGCAGGCCTAGTTCCCCCCAACTGCCCTTCTTTTCAGGCCTGGTCCCTCCCCTGTGGCCATCTTGTGGCATCCATCTTGTGTCCACATGGGGTAGCCATCTTTGACCATATGTGAGCAGTTATCTTGTGTGTTGGAGTGACAGTCAATTTGCATATCACCACTTTATTAGATAGGATATTTCTATTTCTCTCTCTCCCTTCCTCTCTGAACTCAGTAAGAAATATATATATACATATATATATGTGTGTATATATAAATATGTATATATATTTTTAAGAGTAAAAGTGAGGCCATCTATTCCTCTATTTTCTTGGGCAAGTTTGACAACCTATCTAAGTTTCCTTTTGTAAATGAGGATAATAAAATCTAATCTTAAAGGGTTGCAGTGAGAACAAATGAGTTAATGTGAATAAAATTTGTGAGCACAATGACTACAATTCTAGGTGAATGAATAAGCATAGATAAATGATAGTTAAGAAAACTGTAGTTATTTACAATATATCTGTGCTATAACACTGATAGTAGTCATGATTGATTCCAAAATTTTGAGGGATTACTGTTTCATTTTTCTCTCTTTTTTTAAAATTTTCACATCTTTAGAATTTCAGTTTTTGTAAATCTCTCTTCTGATCCTGAATAGTAGACTTAAATAAGGTTATTTTACATGGAATCAGTATAAGGACTCTCACTCACAAAATTAATATTTATATGGGTGAAAAATAATATTCAAATTATCTTATATATGAAATAAGATTTAATATTCTTTTTTATAACACCCAAACATTGTTAATTGATAAATCTGCAAGTTAGTCAACATTCCTTAGCTACACTTACCCCTCACATTTAAAATACTAACTGCACACTTTTAGTAGAAAATATGCCAATTAATATATGTAAAATGTATAGGATTTCAACAGAAATCTTTCAGAAGTATCAAAATCATTTGACTCTGCATCTTGAATATGTAAAATTCAAAAAATGACTTCCTCAACATAACTGCTAGAACTG
>PVJN01030551.1:0-25542 GCA_004026805.1 Lasiurus borealis | reverse complement strand
CACACACACACACACACACACACACACCACACACACACACACACACATACACACACACATCAGACACACACATGATCTTCCCCGATGGGTGAGAATAAGGAGACTAAGAGCAGGCCCCCTGTGACCTGAAGGAGAAGGAGAAGCCTGGCCCCCGGGCCACCCCGGGCAGCAGCGGGCGGCCTCTAGGACCCAGCGGCGCGGGGCTGCCCGGCGAGGAGCGGCTTCAGCCGGAGGCGGGAGGCGCGGGAAGCGCGGGGACGGAGCGGAGCGCAGCCGGGCGCCTGGCGGCCGCGGCCAGAAGCGCAGCGCAGCGGGCGGACCGGCTCTCTCCCCGGCTCCCTCTCCCTCCCGCCGCGTCCTCTCCTCCCGGGAGCCGCCGCCTCTCCGCCCAACTCTGCGAGCCCGATCCTCCCCGGAGCACCCCCTCTCCAGCCCGCACCCCGGGACCTGACATCTCCGATCTTCCCCCGCGGAGGGCGCACCGGCCGCCGGCTTCGCCGCGAGCTCGGGCGGGACTTCTCCGGGGCTCGGACCTCCGCTCCCCGGGCTCGGAACCCGCGTCGGAGGCGCCTCTGCGCGGGGACCCGCCGCCCGGAGCCGCGTCCCCCGCGTTTGCCGCAGGAGGCGCCCCGGATCCCGCGCCCGGGATGCAGCCGCGGCGGCGGCGCGCCGGCTGCTGAGCGGCCCCGGGCGCAGACCTCGCGGCCCCGGGCGGAGCGGAGCGGAGGCTCCCGAGCTCGGGTCCCGGCACCTGTCGCCGCGCTCCCTCCCGCGGGAAGTGGGACAAAGTGCAGCCCGATGGTGATTTGCTGACCGCCTGATCGATCGATCGATTGATTGATTGATTATTATTATTGTTGTTGTTTGATTGAACCGGCGGCGGCGGCGGCGGGAGCATGAGCGCGGGCGCGGCGGCCGCGGCCGGGAGGAGCGGGGCGCAGAGTCCGCGCTGGAAGCGGCAGGACTAGGGTCCCCGCCGCCCCTGCAGCCGCGCGCCATGGACCGCTCCCCCCCGAACCCGGACATTGAGGAGCTCAAGGTACGTGGTCCCGGGGGTGCGGGGTGCGGGGTCCGGGGTGCGGGGTGCGGGCGTCCTCTCTCGCTCCCCTCGCTCTCTCGCTGCTGCCGGAATAGTTGGTGGCCCCTTGGGAGCGCGAGGGAGCTTTTTGGGGGGCGGGCGGGGGTTCCCCGGGTGCGAATGAGAGTGCCCCCGCCGAGGAGGACGCGGAGGGGCCGGGGACGCGGACGGAGGGCGGGTTTGGGGGTTCGGCGTGTCCCCGGGGCTGGGGCTGCCCTCCCCGCCGGCTCCTCCCGACAGCAGCCGCCCTGTCCCCCTCGGGCTCCGCTGCGGCAGCACGTGGGGGGCCGGACCCGCACCCGGGGACGCCGGTCGTTTGGGGGAGCTGGGGGGGCTCCCGGCCAAGTTGCCCGAGCGGCGGCCACTTCGCCTCTGGTCCTCCCGGCATCGGGGACCCCGCTCCCCCGGTGGCGCTGCCCCGCGCGGGCGCCAACTCCCGTGCCCTGGGCGCTGCGCGGGCGGCTGGGAGGCCGGCAGCGAGCGGAGGGCTGGAGGGGGGTTCCCCGCGCCCCCAGAAACGCCAGCGCCGCAGATGCACGGCTCCGGCAGCCCCGGCTCTGCAGCGGGGGCACCGGCGGCGGGGAGAGCGGGGCTGCGCTGCAGGCTGGGGGTGTGGGGTCCCCCGAAGATGCTGCCAGCGTCCCCTCCCGGCTGCCGCCCGGGGAACGGGAATGCACTGTCCCGCACCAGCTCTGAGCCCCCCCAACTTCGCCGCCTATCCACCCCCCAGGGCGCCCCCTCACTGCACCCCCAGTTCCCGCTGGGCTGTGTGAGGGGCTGGCGGGCAGGAGCGTCCAGCTGACAGTTCACCCCTCTGCCCAGGGGCACCGCTGCCTGCAGAGCTGGTTAAAAAAAAATCACAAACAAACTGGGGAAAAAAAAAAAAAGACCTAAAATTAAAAAAAAAAATCAAAAGCCACAAACACATTTAAATGTCCCGCTCGCTGGGAATGAAGCAGCTGGAGAGGGAAGGTCCTTTTCCTGTTCTTCTTCATCCTTCCAATCCCAGGCATTTTTTTTTTTTTATTTTTATTTTACCCTCTGCCCGGCGGCTGGAAGGGGCTGTTTATTTACTTTTATTTCCACCGGAGACTTTGTTCCGATGGTGTTTGCTGGGGGGAGGGTGGCCGTCCCTCGTGCCCACGGGGGGGACTTGCCTGGCAGAGAGAGGTTTGCCCAGGACGCGGCAGAGGGAGGGATGTGCCCGGGAGGCAAGCGCAGCCAGCGGGTGGGAGAATCCCCTGTAGGGGGCAGAGGGCTCTGTCCTCCCCAGGCTCAGCCGGGAGCCTGGAACCCGGAGCCGGCCTTTGCGGGTGCCCTGCCTGCCCCAGGGAAGGAGCCACCCACCGGGGAGGGTGGTCTGGGGTGGGGCTGATGGAGATGGGGCTGATGGAGATGAAGGTGGGGTATGGGGGGAGCTGGATCCGAACTTGCACCCCCCTTCGGTTAAGATCCTGGGTTGGTGGGGAAAAGATAGGTAAGGATGGGGCATCTTTGCTGCTAGGGTTAAAGTTGGGGGCACAGCAAGTTTCTGTGTCGGCCAAGGTCACAGTCAGTCAGCAGACCCCGGTGGGCCTGGAATAGAGAGCTCCTGTCCCCTCTGCACCCCACTGAGACCGGGCACAGAAGTCTGTGTCCGAAAGGGTCTCTCGCTGCCTTTTCCCAAGCATCCGGCTCACTGGCTAGGACTCAGTGGTTCTCAACCTGTGGTTCTCAACCGCTAGCAGGGTCGCCTAAGACCATCGGAAAACACAGGTATTTACATTATGATTCATTAACAGTTGCCAAATTACAGTTATGAAGTAGCAACGAAAATAATTTTATGGTTGGGGGTCACTACAACATGAGGAACTGTATTAAAGGGTCATGGTTATTAGGAAGGTTGAGAACCACTGGGCTAGGTTTTATGTGAGATGCCAAGCACACAGGGACTGCCTGTCATGCAGAGACAGTCTCCAGATTTTTATTATTTTTGCTCTATGGCACCGAGAAAAGTTTTCCTTAGGAATGGAAGAGAAATGTAATGAAGGGTAATCATTCCCCCTAAAAGCTCATTCGCTTCCTACTAATCTAGTCCCCACTGAACTCTTACATCAGCGGTTCTCAACCTGTGGGTCGCGACCCCCTTGGGGGGGGTGTCGAACAACACTTTCACAGGGGTTGGCTAAGACCATGGGAAAACACAGATACGATTCATAACAGTAGCAAAAGTACAGTTATGAAGTAGCAACGAAAATAATTTTATGGTTGGGGGTCACCACCACATGAGGAGCTGTCTTAAAGGGTCTCGGCATTAGGAAGGTTGAGAACCACTGACTTGTTTAAATCAGCAAAAGAGCAAACCCGCTGTGGGAACTCCTGTCTGCTTTAGCGGAAGATCCGGGCTTCACCTCAAAACTGCGGTTCAGTTCAGACTCTCACAGCCAGAGTGTGCTGCACTTTGGAGGCGCAGGTCTGTGGAGGCTGCTGAAAAATTATGTCAGGCACAAGCCACGGTGGAGAGTCAACACTGGCAAGAAAGGGAAAGTAGTCAGGCTTTATTTAGAGAGAGAGAGAGAGAGAGAGAGAGCTTCCAGTTTGTGGGATGCATTTGTGTTGTCAGGCTCGTGTGGAACACAGGGCTTTGAAACGTACTCTGGACCGTGTCCACTTTGTAGAGGTGGGCGCACACCGTGTGAAATACATTTTGTCTGGATTCCCTCTCATCATCAGCATCATCCATTGGTTTGGCTTTTGTAGACAGTTCTCCTGGAGGTTATTTTCTGGTGGCTTCTTGCTGAAGAGACAGACCCTCATGGTGGTCAGTAGGGGGTGGGGGGAGAAGGAAGTGGGCCACTTATTTTTGACATTATTTACTTTTGGCCTTTCTTCCCATGATCCCAGGATGCTTACATTGAGACACATCTACCTAGGAACTTTTTCATGTAAAGAGCATGCAAATGAAATATTCATTGGGGTCTGAGAAATAAAGAAATGTGCATAATAATACCGCTTGGCTTAGTTTTGGATCATTCCTATTATTAGGTAAAGCTGCCTGCCTTAGGTGTTAGGAGAGAAGTATTCAGCCAGTTTTTTATATTGTTGGTGAATTATTTTCTCTTTAGCAGGTTTTAACAGACATATATATTGCTATGCTGTATGTGCGGATATTGACTTTTTTTGAAATATTGTGTTCAGTAAAGAGTGCTGCCTTCTGCAAGTTTTTAAACTAAAAATAAGCTTCAATAACGAAGGGTTAAGCCATTGCTGTCCTTAGCATGAGGCCAAATATACTCTGCATATTAAAACATATTTACAGGTGGAAAGTGAAAACATAGTGACTTGTAGGAGACTTGCTAATGAAGGTACCCCTGTTTTATCTTCTCTGAGGATGAAGCCGATCAGTGTGGAAAAGGGAGAGTTCTCATCCAAAGAATTTCTGTCTGTTCTTTTCCCTTTGATCTCGCTCCCTCTTTCTCCAATAAATGTATAAGCTTTCCTCTGGATTTTGCCCTGGTGTTTGTTTTAAAGAAGAAGCAACATCAAACAACCCAGAATATGGGGTACTGCTTTGGAAATGTGGGTGTTAATGAGTATTGACATTAGAGAAAACATGCTTTATCCTGGAATATCTCTGAGTTATTATTGAGCACTTTTAGGGGTTGATATTTAAATGAACTACTTTAGTTTTTTTTTTCCTCTTTTTGCTGTGAAGTTGCCCTCATTTAAACAACATATGTTATGCCCTGGAACAGAGAATGCTGCTAATGTTCAGAGCTGGTACTTGTAAATTTGCTTTTTGTAGCATTTATTTATGAGGTAGTAGACTGAGTAAATGGTTGTATTTAAATAATACACATAACTCTAGTGAGTCCTTTACCGAACTTTTGAAATACGAGTTTTAATTCACTTATATTAACTTGGAAATCAAGAAATTATGCTTTCAGATGCTAAGCACTATTTATAGGTAATTGTTATTTGCTGAGAGATTAAAAAAATGGCATAGCATAACTTTTGCAGTCTTATCTGATCCCCACTGTTATTTATTATTTGTTAGAATGATCACCTTAATAGGATCCCTGGTTAGAAGTTTAAAAAATGAAATGTTTCCATTACTTGCAGAACATAAACAATATGCTTCTGAAATGCGTTCTTAGTTATCATTTTCAAAGGTGCAAAAAAAATCATAAACTACATAGTGAATCCCGAGATGCACAATACAACTTTTGAATAAATTATAATGGTACTTGTTAGAGTTCATTAAATGTAGTTGAGCCACTGTGGCTTAATTTTACCTCTTTAATTTAAATAAAGTTTCATCTCTAAGGAATTTGAAACCTGTCCTAGATTGTGAGGTAGAAGCTTCCCTGAGCAGCACAATCAGGTCATTAAGAAAGTATTGCCCGGGCAAGAAATAATCTGGCGAAAATAAAATTGCACATTGTCTTCAAACAAGTGGCTCAAAACTGCTGAGGTCTTTAAACTAAAGCTTGTAGCACATTCATCTGCAATTTTAATCAAGTAAGACAGTTGGCACCTAGAAGAATTCTAAAAATGTGTGTTTTTTTTTGTTTTGTTTCATCAATAAGAGTCTTGGTCTAGGAAAGTCAGGCTCACTGCAGTGTGGGAGGCTTTGTGGAGAGTATAAGTAGGTGGTATTTTTTTGTTAGTCATTCCGTAGTGAAAAATAGTGCTCTCTAACAAATGTCATATTTTTAGCAACCTGCTTTTTATATTCATTTCATGGCTCGGAATAGGGAAACGTATTTGCGAATACTGAAGTATGTGACCTCTTTCACATGTAGAGGCGTTAAAACTTCTCCCCATCCAGGCCTCGTTCCAATTCTCTCTTGGTCCCGGGAACCACTTATGAAGATGTAGCAACACTTAACCTGATTTCTTCATGTTCAAAATATGGGTCTGTTTTGCTAACATTGAAATATATTTGCAAGTAACAGTAGTGAAACATTCTTTTTTTTTTTTTAAATATATTTCACTGATTTTCCACAGAGAGGAAGGGAGAGGGACAGAGAGCTAGAAACATCGATGAGAGAGAGACATCAATCAGCCGCCTCCTGCATACTCCCCAATGGGGATGTGCCCGCAACCAGGATACATGCCCTTTGACCGGAATCGAACCTGGGACCTCTCAGTCCACAGGCCGACGCTCCATCCACTGAGCCAAACCAGTTTCGGCGAAACATTCTTTTTTTTTTTATGATTAGAAGCAATAAGTGAACATTTTTTATGTGAGTGGTAAAAGAATTAAGAAAAACACTTTTGAGGAAAGTTGTGCAAATGACTTTTTTTTTTGAAATCTTGAGTGTCCTTCTGTCATCACTAAGTATATATTCCAGTCTCCACACTGGTTATTATAGCGTTGCTGATCTCTGGACTTTACCCGTTGAAAATACATCAAATTTTGAAGGTTCATTTAAAAAAGGATATTTTAAGATTTATGGACTCGAAAATCACAGCTATACAAGCGGCTTAAAGCTGTAAGACAATAATAAATCAGTCTGTGTCTTTAGGGACATTCCTTTTATAGGACATTTAGTGTTTCCCCTTCCGTGCTGGAGTTTCAGCTAAAATATGATTCGGCAGAGCTTACCGCTCTCAGTTACTACGGAAAAGGACCATGTACTTTTGTCAAATCTCTGTGACGTTTTTGAGCAATACATTGAGGTGGATCAGTTGTATCAATGAACAAAAGTTTGTGTCAAAATAAAAGCTTGCAAAGTTAACTGTTGAGGATTGTGCTTGATTGGTGATAAAATTCTTAGCTTCTAACCTCCGTGTGACTGAAAAGTAAGCTCCTTCATTGAATATAAGTGTAGATTTTAACATACTGACATCTAAGTTTTTATTTATTGTCTTCCTTTCCTTGACGAATGTTTAGAAGCATGAGGTGGTCTTACGACCGAATAAAACGTACTACAGACTTGTAGACTAACCACACAACGAGCACATTTATCCATCACCCTCCATCCCTTCAAGAGAAGTGCAGACTTGCATCCTAAATATTAAAAATCACAGCCTGTCTTAAGAACTTTCTTGATTAAGAAAAATATAATTAAAAATTAAGAAAAATACTTTTGAGGAAAGTTGTGCAAATGACTATTTTTGAAATCTTGAGTGTCCTTCTGTCATCACTAAGTTTATATTCCAGGCTCCACACCCTGTCTTAAGAACTTTCTTGATGCACCCAAACGATGTTTCTGGAGCTTGACTCTGAAAAATAGTGTAAGCCCTTGTCACATTGAGGAGCATTTACGTTGCTTTGTTGGCATTAAGTAGGTTCTCTAGAGTGCTCTCTGCCGAGGTGACATCAGACGCCTTGAAAAAGAAGGGTTTTTATTCATTATCCAGCCAGAAGGGTTTCGATTGCCATGGTGATCTCCATCTGTGAAACAGGAGCTCAAGCTTCAGCCTCAGATAGTCATGGAAACCATCACCCCACACCACAGTGGAGTTCAGCAGAAGTCATGGCTCACAGGCACCCCAAAGTACCAAAGCTCTCACCCCAAATCTCACAGCTTGTACCCTTTAAGGAGATTGATTTAAGTAGTGGAAAGGGCACCGATCAAGTTGAAGTACAAACCCTGGCTTTGCTGTCAATTGGAGGTGACACCTTGGGCATGTGTTGTTCACAGTCCTTCTTTGCCTTTGGCTTCTTGGAAGATAGCGGTACTGCAGGGTGGAAATTGAATTTGATTTGTGGGTTTTGCGGGAATCATTTTTAGCCGCCACAGGTGAGGAATTTGTTCAAAAACTGTTTTCTAAACAACCACAATGATCTGAAACCAATCAAAGGGGGGCAGTTCTTTTCGGGGTAACAGAGGTCAAGGAGCTCTATCCAGTCTTCCAGTCTACTTCCGCTTGACCCCTGTAGTTGACCACAGGAAGCTGCTTAGAATATGCGTAAACACTGTAGGGCTAATTGCTCTCTAGCTTCCATGTCTGAGAGTCTAGGGTTCTAAGTACTTTTTTTTTTTTTTTTTGAGAATGACCGCTTTTGTGTCCTTCTGGTAGAGCATCAGTTTCAGATGGATGAAGTTCAAATATCTCTTTTGATTTCCCAATCATGGCCTTGTTTAAACATCATAATGGGTTTATCTGATGACTCATTATGTTCTCGCTTTATGGGTACCAAAATGGAGACTCGGAAAAATCAGGAGACGTGACTAGGCTCACAAGGTTGGTAAACAATGGACCAAGAACATAAATCTGTGCCCTCTATTCCCCAGTACGTACTGTGTTCTGTGCAGTATACAGGCCAGAGCACCAGCAAGAGCATAGAGCTTCTGATGGCAGAGATTTCAAAGAAAACTACAGTAAAGGCATTTGAGCTATCGTCATAGCATTTAGTCTTGTCACAGAATGATTGTCTGTGCGCCACCTTTTTATAACTAAGATGTTCATTCCTAATCAGTTATTTGGGGCTAAATTACTACTGGTTGATATTTGTAAATAAAAGCCAAGAGAAAGTAAGAGATAAATCATGGGTTTAGGCCATTGGAGAACCTCCTCCCAATCTTTTAAAAATAAACACTATGTATTTTATCTGACTCAACTCGTTTTCCTCATTATTCTGCCTCTCAGATCACTGCAAATAATTTTTTATTTTGTTGGGACCATAAATTAGATTTAACCTCCATGCTGGCTTTGATGATCAGCAACGAGTATGTTAAGTATTAGTCTTAAAAATAAGAAAAAAAAGTTCTAAGTAGCTTGTACTTACACTAAATTTATTAAATGCTTAGCTTATATGATATCCCTCAAGCCTGGAAAGAAATAACGTGACTTAATCCATAATAAAACTAAAATTCTCAATGACAGTTTTTGAAGCTCAACAGAATTAAATGTGATTATGACATAAATTTAGTTTTGAATCTCGATGTAATTTTTATGTCATTTTATCCAAGTGTTATTTATACCAAGAATTACACATGACAATATAGGGATAACTTAATACTATTTTGGAGAGACATTTCTCTTCTATTCACAACAGAGTCAATATTGAAGAGTACATTTTTTGAGGAACGCTTTTCAAAACCTTTGCAAGTCTCCACATTTAAGAGTCTAACTAAATGGTAGGATTTGTCTGATAACACATCTTCTCTCCCTGAGAACTGTCACTTTCTTCCATCCCTTCCCTTTGATCAACAGAACTAGGTTTTGGCATTTTCCTCAAAGAAACACCGTTTCTATCCTTCACCACAGCGACTGCTTATGTGACATGGAGAAGAGAAGATAATCAAGCCGATTTGAGCTTTGGCATCTGGGTGATGGATCAGGCGGATGTAAACTGTGAGTGCTTTCATAAGCAGACCTGCTTTTTCAGGGTTTCAGCTGAGTTATTAATGGCTGTGACTCTTAAACATTCTGGTTACTCCTAAATAGGTAAAAATGCAAACCTTAAAGCCATAAGAACTCAGAGCCTCCTAGAATCTTCTTTTCTGGAGGCATATCATGCTTTAATTACCAACTCCCACATTGTCATCATCTAACTTCTTTTCCCATTAGGGTTTTAAACTTCCATCATTCTTTATAGTCTGGCTAGAAAAATACATATTATATACCTAAGATAAAAGAGCCTTTGATTATTTCTTGGGTAGAAACAACCAACTCAGCTGCCATGAGCAAGAAATGTTTTGTTTTTTGTTTTTGTGAAATATGATATAATAAATCAATGTCACGAGCGGGAAAATAATGTTATCATTGGGATTTCACAAGTCTGTATCTTCTCAGCGTCTATGGGGCTTTTAAAAATCCAAATCAGCAGGAGACGCTAACTAATTCAAGGAAAGAAATTGCTTACTTAAGACTTACTGGATTATAGTCTGGGTTTCTACCTTCCTCTCAACATGATACTCATGAGGGAGAAATTCTACCTCATCTGAGTACCAGAATTCGTTTTAACTTCTCAGAAACTGGCTCGGTACTTAATCTTATGAGTCCTTTTCATCAGAAAGCTGTTTGCATTTCCTCCTTTGCCTTAGTTGCTAAAAAGCTTAGAGGCAGATTTATGGCCCGGCTCCAACAAATATACCCGTGTCTTAACCTAATTCCTAGGCTCAACGTACCCCTCCCACCCGCCACTATTCATACATCATACTTTTCTAAAGAATTAGTGGTTTTAAGTAGGTATATGTTTAAAGATTATGAAGATTTTTTTCATAATGCCTCAGTGGCCATGCCTCAATATCTCCTACTGCTTCTGAACAGCTTATACCTCTGTGTGCACTGACTTTAATTTGTCATTGGCTGCAAGTTCAGGAAGCTTGACACGCTGTGTGTGTGTCTATGCTCTGTGCCTGGCTTCCATTACATGTGACAGCTGCATACCTGTAGACCTGTGTGCGCAGAAGGACAAGTCTGCCTTCCTTTAGCCCTCATGAGATCAGAGCCTTCACTGGTTCTAAGAGCGCCTGTCTCAAATCACTCTTTTTATTTTTTTTAAAAGGTATTTTATTTATTTTTCACAGAGAGGAAGGAAGAGGGATAGAGCGTTAGAAACATCGATGAGAGAGAGAGACATTGATCAGCCACCTCCTGCACACACCCCCTCCCCCACCAGGGATGCGCCCGCAACCAAGATACATGCCCTTGACCGGAATCGAACCTGGGACCTTCCAGTCCACAGGCCAACATTCTATCCACTGAGCCAAACCGGTCTCAGCACAAATCACTCTTAGTAATCTCACTGTTTGCACCTTTGGCCTTTGTGGAAAAGGATCACTGAGTTTCTAAAGCTCTGCGATTCTGATGCCTATTATTTTGTCCGGTGTGGAGACATTATTTTACGGAAAACTAAAATTAAATGAGCTCATTATCATCAGCATTTTCATTTCTTTTTTTTTTCAGACCCAGTTTGTAAAACGAATGGTTTGATCAGTTGATTGCTGTAACCAGCACAGGCAGTTTAGATAGATTTTAAATATTTTATTTCATCTCTTCAGGTTTTTTTGAAGTTCACACTTGAGTCATGGTTCGAAGAGAAAGCAGTTCCACACACAGTGGTGTGTCTTCATGATAAAGATTCTCATTATTAAAGCATTTACAGGAGAAATTACAAGCGTTTTGTAATTCTGGATGTGAGTATAGAGCTGGATTAGGTTGAACATATTTTTTGGCATGTGGCAAGTGAAATGGAGGATTTTTCATTTGCTTCTGCATGCAATTACTATACAAACCTTTCATTTTATAAATACTCACGTTGCTACATATACTAGTATGTGAGTATATATTTCACTTGTTTCCTAAAACAAAAATAGCTCTGAATACATAATAAAAACACAACTGTCTTAAAGTGTGTATCATTGGCAGCTAGTAATGGTTTTCCATTTATTTCAACATGTTTCACATTTATACACCCCTGAAATAAATTTCAGAAACATTTGGAAAGATATTATTCTAACATGCTAAAAACTTAATTCTAAGTGATAGTATGCTATCTCAAACAGTTAACGCTATACTTCAAATTGATTTCATAGGCTTGTACAATTGTAAAATTATTTGTGAAAGTATTCAGAGTGTAATTTTTTTTGTCTTTTTTTTGTATCACTGATGTTTCATGAGATGCACTATCTATATTATTTTAAACTCCAAGTTGTAGTATGGAACTTTACTGTTGTCCACATGCACCTGACCATCAGAATTCCAAAGACTGGAATCTGATTTTTTCTACTGCTTGTTTTCTGCTTAAGAGTATTAGAGAATAGATGAATAAAGGTACATAGGAGAAACATGAACTAAAATTTGGGAAAGTTAACAGCAGTTTAAAGCTTCAATGAAAAAGAATGACTACTACAAATAAACACAAAGATAAACAGAGTG
This sequence comes from Lasiurus borealis, assembly GCA_004026805.1. NCBI lineage: Eukaryota > Metazoa > Chordata > Mammalia > Chiroptera > Vespertilionidae > Lasiurus > Lasiurus borealis. The sequence continues at coordinate 13,646 of PVJN01030551.1, read as the reverse complement.
AATGTTATATTCCTACCTCAAAGGAACTTCTGATTAAATAATATTATGTCCTTCTCTCTGATTTGAAATAACCCAGTGTCTAAGTTTTACAGGATGAGACCCGTGATTCATAATGGTATTTTGTTTGTTTAGCAAATCACCATTCAATGGTATTTTGTTTGTTTAGCAAATCACCAAGCTGGAGCTCCTGGGATATTCTTCTATTTACCCATTGGCTCCTCCCACTGGTCTAATTGATCAGCAATCCCATCATACCTCGGAGTCCGAATTCTCACCCCCCACACCTTTTGATAAAACCCTAGATTAGTATCTCATCTTCTCTAAGCTGAATTTTTGTAAAATGCTCTCTTATTTCAAGGAGCAATAAGCCTATGCTTATTTTAAAATAATAGGCTTATTTTAATTTTGTTTTCTGTGATGCTGGCCATATTGTAGTGAATTCTGATGCAATGTTGCAGTTGGGCCCTAGGCTGAGGGGTGGGGTCAGAATCTCGGTGGAGGGACTGACACATTCTCTTTCTAATTTTAAGTCACCTCAAGGTGAAGAATGGGAATGGAAGAAAGATGCACTGATTTGGAGATTTTTTTTAGAAATGCTTTAGGTTATCCTAAAAAAAATAACGGGAAGATGGTTTCTGGAAACCAGACATGATCGTATTCACTGATTAATTATGACTAAATCGGAGGAAAGGAAACTACCGATTATTTAGCCAAAAATAATGATACGTTTTAGTTTGCTGAAATCCTTGCATGACACTGTCCCAGGATCCTGAATTATGTTTGACAATTTTCTTAGATTATTTTCTGTATTTTTTGACAGTTTGATCAGATTTTTCATAGTCAAAAATATTCTGTGCCTCTGGGAATGTAACAGCGCTGCCTCTGTAAGGCAGCCTGAGGACAGTCTGCTCACAGAGTGAGAAACCTCGCCGGGGAGAGAGCAGGCCTGAAGGGAAGGAATCTCAAGAAAGATAGGCCAGGCCAGAGTGCTTGTGTTCTGAAATGTGCATTGTAGCTAGCGAACTTGGTTAGTTTGTGACCTGTAAATCTCAGTTCTTGGTTTGATGGCTTTGTAATTATTTTATTCTTGTTATTCTTAGCCTTTCAGTAAAAATTACTTAATCATCAGAGCTTATAGCATGAACTAAGTAAGAGTCAGGTAGTGCAGGGATGCATGGATCAAAGTGGGGCAGGGGGCACAAAATCTAACTGAAGATGGCTGGTGAAAATAACAATGGCCAGTGATGATCTCTAAGATGCAATTGGCAAGAATGGGGGTGTCTAAGAAACAAGATCTGCTCATGGTTCCTCAAAGGGCATTTTCCTTATTGAGAAACAAGACCGCTTCCTGACACTATCCAACTGGTCTACCTCTCTTTAGCTTGTGTGATCGGCAATCTCCATTCCGCAATTCCAGATTTCCTTTTTTAGAATAAGATAATAAAATGTATTCCCTCACCTGCATAAAGGTCTTTGTGCATTTCCTGTTGCTTACTTTATAATCCATACCCTTCAACATGATGCAGCATGATATTGAGATTGCTCAGTACACACGCAGGGGTAGGCAAAGGTAGGTTTATAAGAACTCTGTGCCAAAGTGTGCTTGAGTAGAGCAAGTACTCGACAAGAATGTATAAATAATGAAGGGCGTCAATTTGAGCACCTACGAGGTGGTAATGAAGTGCACTGTGCCATTGTGATGTTCTTTTGGGTTAATAAAGCTATTGCGATCATCATAACATGCATGTCTTTTTCCATATGAACAACTGCAAACCTACTTTGCCCCACCCTTGTAAATAAATGTGTGTGTGTGTGTTGTCTACATGCACAGTGCAATCAGAATCTCTATCTATCTATCTATCTATCTATCTATCTATCTATCTATCTATCATCTACCTATCTATCTATTATCTATCTCTATCATCTATCTCTATCTCTCACCTCTCTATCATCTATCTATCTATCTATCTATCTATCTATTATCTATCTCTCTATCATCTCTCTATCATCTATCTATCTATCTATCTATCTATCTATCTATCTATCATCTATCTATTCCTAAATATGTGTGTGTATATGTAATATATATATATGTAATATATATATATATATATATATATATATATATCACCCACATGCACATTCTATCTTAACTTTAGTGACTAAATCATTTCTTGTTCACTCCAGTTCCTTTCTTTCCTCTGTAATATTTTATATATATATTTCTCTGAAATACATTTTTTGCTTCTTTGCTGAGAGAATTATTGAGTTCTTGAATAATACTTAGGCCTAGGAAGAGGCAGTTGTTGCTTCTTTTGTGTTCCTATACACTTTGCACACTTAATTCCACTCTCCATTCTTAACTCAATTGTATGCAGTAGAGAAAATAGTCTGTGTGATACCAGTCTTTTGAGGCAGTATAAACTCTTTATTCCTAAATGTTCTGAACCTCCTTGAAAATAATATATATTTTCTTACTTGTTAAGACTAAGTCCTATCAGATTAAGTTTATTATTTATATTGCTTCAATCTCCCGTATATTTCTATTTTTTGTTATAAATTATGAAAGAGATATGTTAAAATTTCTTTTATGATGGTGTTCTTGCAGATCTCTCCACTTTTGCCTTATATGGTTGAGACTATATTTCATATATACGTAAGTTTAGAATTGTTATATTTTCCTGGTGAATTGAACTCTCTATTATTGCAATGACCCTCTTTGTCTCCATGATAATCTTATTTTTCTAATTTTAATACAGCTACATCAACTTTAACTAATATCACTCTACTACAATCCAACTTTATTTCAGTTAATATTTCTGATATATATTTCCTTTATGCTTTTATTTTTAACATCTTTGTATAGTTAAGTTTTATATTTATCTCTTGCAAATAGTTTAGAGCTAGATTTTAGAAATCCATTTGGATATACCACATTTAGCTTATCTGTATTTCCTATAAGTTATAGTACATTTGGATTTATCTCTGCTACCTTACTTCATGGTTTTTCTTTATTCCAGAACTCACTTTCCTGTTGTCTGATGTACATGAGGTGATGGCAAACTCGGTTATCTTGATTTTTAAGAAATTTCTTTAAAATATATTTGTTTCATCCTCACGTTTGAGATTTTTCTTTCTGGGTATACAACCTTAGATGAATAGGTATTTTATCTTAGAATATTGAAGGTATTATTTAGATATCTCCTGGCTTCCAGTGTTATCAGTAACAAATCATATCTTAGTCCAACTGTCATTTTGTAGAGATAGTGCTTCTTTTCTCTTTCGCTACTTCAAAGCGTCTTTAATGTCCTCCAATTTTTACTATGATAAATCTATTCGTGATTTTCTTTTTATCTATCTAGCCTACTATTTTATGTTTTCTAAATCTTTGTGTAAGGAGAGAAAAACTGACTCTGTTATTAATATTTAAAACAGCTTTGCTATATCTTTTTATAGCTTTGTTTGGCTTCGTAGTTTCTACTTTATTGCTGAATGGAATTTCATTTTATGTATGTTCTTCAGTTTGCTTATTCATTCACTTATCGGAGGAGATCTTGGCTGCTCCAGTTTTTAGTGATTATGAAAAGAAGTGTTATAAACATTTGCACGCATGTGTAAGTGTGGACATTAGTTTTTAAATCTGTTGAAAATATCTAGGAGCACTACTTCTGTATTATATGGTAAGGCTATGTTTACCTGATAAGATGTTTTCCTAGCAACTGCAACTCTGGTGATTATGCTATATCTTTTTTTAGATCATGCTAGTCTGTGTATATGTAGTGTGGAACTGATTTTATTTTATCTGAACTGTACAAAATATAAACATGTATGTAGAAACACTGAGGATTGTAGATTGTTTTATATTTCACACACCTAATTTTACCTACTAGATCTCTGACATGTTAAATATTTATTATATACTTGTTGTATATTTGGTAATATTTGATACTTGACAAACATGCTATAATGGAAGAAAAAGTATATTTTATCTTTTTTTTATTATTATTATTATGTTATCTGGGCCAACACTGACTAAAAAACATGAGTTAAATGATGAAGTAGTTCACAGTTCCTATGACTAATAATTAACTACACATTTCTAGGCTTTTATAGGTTCAACAATACCCTGCAGTGATGGTACAAGACATCATGTTTGGGTCAGTTGGGGCAATTTTCCCTTTAGATTTCTGGAGTCAACTTTTAACATAGAGGGTATGCAACCGAGATCCTACTGCAAACTTCCCATGGTGCAACTGACTGTGAGTTTTATATGTAACATTAGCTTAGAGGAAATTTCCTTGCATTTTTTTATATCTTTGCTGTCTGGTTTCAGGAACTAGTGGCAGTAATCCTAGTTCAGCTCACTTTCAGATTACTCAGAGAAAGAGATTATTTGGCTTTACTAGGCAGCATCTCAAAATGTTGGGGAAATAGAAAGCAACCTATGTGATATGATTTAGAGTCTTCAATCATCTTATCACCCAGGAAAAATATTTCTGAATTGCCTGAAATTTCTGTCTTTTTTCTTTGGATTTGGTTTTTATTTGAATTTATTGGGGTGACTTTGTTTAAAAATTATATAGGTTTCACATGAACATTTATATGATACATCCTCTGTATATTTCATTGAGTGCCCACCACTCAAACTTAAGTCTTCTTCTATCACCATATGTTTGACCCCTTAACTATCTCCCCACCTCTCTTCTCTCTGGAAACCACCATACTTTTGTTTGTTTCTATGAGCTTTCGTTTGTTCTTTTTTTCTTGTTTATTAGCTGCTTTCATTTTATATCCCATATAAGAGTGAAATCATTTGACCCTTTTTATGTCTGACTTACTTCAATTAGCATGATAGGCTCAAGATCCATTCATGTTGTTGCAAATGGTGGTATTTCACCTTTCCCTATGACTGAGCAGTGTTCCACTGTGTATATGTACCTCATCTTGTTTATCCAACTGTCTCTCAAAGCACACTTTGTTTCCAAGTCTTGGCCACTGTGAATAATGCTGCAATGAAGATGGAGGTGCATCTGTCTTTATGAATAAGTGTTTTCAATTGGATTAAGAGAGTGCTTCTCAAACTATCTATCATGATACAAGGATAATATGCTAATTAGACCGGATGTCTTCTGGACATCCTTCCTGACAAAGCTGGTGGCTGTAGGTCCCGGGTAATTATGTCCTGTAGCAATGCCTGGCTTCCTCTCCCTAGCGAATAGCCTCCTTGGAGTTTCTTCCGCCCAGGAACATGGCTTGCTTTATAGCCAGATGCAAACTGTGAAGTGTTTTCCTGTGCCTCATCTCATTTGATCCTCACAGAAGTCCTAGAGTGGGTAGATAGGAGACTCAGTGGAATCCTATTTTCTTTTCACTAGCCAGAAAATGGAGACATAGAAAGCTTAAACACTTGACCTAACTGAAAAGAAGTAAGAAATGGTGGAACTTGAAAATGACTTCAGATTTTCTCACAGAATATAGTCAAACACTGCTGCAGTTAAATATTTTACCCTTTGTTCTCCCTGCATGATCTACAATAATAATCTGCTTCATGTTGGTATTTACTGGTGTGTTGCTGACAGTTACCTGAAAGAGAAGTTGACATGCGTCACTGGGCTGGAAAAAGTTTAGCTAATCCGGAAAGCATGTCTAATTAAGAAGTTTATTCTATACATATAAAAGACAGTTGATTCACATATGCACAATATATATAAAGCTCTCGCTGGTGCCGATAGCATGTGTGTGTTTTGATCTGTCATTGTTGATCATGAGTTGAGTTTGGTTGACACTTCTATTACAGAGAAAGAGCGAATAGCAATATTAAAATATTTCTTATAATTAATTTCCTCTCAATGTGCAAGAATTCAAGCATTGGGGCACTAGTTTTAAAATAAATGTCGACTTGCAAATGCGCAATACATATAAAACTCTCACTAACACCACTTGCTTGTGTGTGTTTCAATCTGTCATTTTTTATTGTGACTTTGGTTGTTTTTGTTGACATCCAATGGGAACCACATCACAATTTAGTCATCGACTGTCTGACCAACCGACTGGCCAGTATATAAGACGCACACTAGTGATTTAAAAATAAATGTTGACTTGTGCATGTGCACTATTCACTGAGTGGCCAGATTATTATGACCTCTGAATGCCTAATAATCTGGCCACTCAGTGTATATAAAACTCTTGTTGGCACCAATCACACGCATTTTAATTGCATATTATATTTGTTATATTATATTATATTATATTATATTATATTATATTATATATATTATTTTGACAAAATTTTTGCAGTAATGTGATTACTGCATGAATATTTCTTCTAATTAATTTCCTTTCAATGTATATGAATCCATGCACTGGTCCACTAGTATGTATGTATGTATGTATGTATGTGTGTGTATATATATATATTGCAGCACCTTTATTTTACATTTGTAGTAAATATTTTTACAAACTAAATCCATTTGTAAAAATATTTCCTTCAAATGGAAAATAAAGGTGCTGCAATAGGTGATTGCAGATAATCCCTTTTAATTCTGTGATAGAAAACTACAGGGGAAAGGTAATGCATTAAATCATCTGTGAGTGTTTCCAGTTTAGTCCAAACACATTTATCAGATTTGCTAGTTAAGCAGATCCCCAGAGGGACATATTTTCCCCAATGGACAGATGGGATATTTCCCATTTCAAACAAGGAAGAAGTTTCTCCCAGTTATTCCCTGTCCTATCATCATTACAGGTTCTTGTAGTGGCAGTTTCAATTTCCAAAATAAGCTTTAAAGAAGATTTCTGTGTATGTGGTCTCCCCATAAACTATATGTCATATCATAAACGCAGTGATCTTGTTTGTTCAATCTATTGCTAGTGTCTTAGATGGATAACCGGTATATATTACACGCTTAGCAATTGTATTCAGTGAATGGAGGAGTGAATAATTGAATGAATGAGAAGGCTTGTATAGAGCAATCTGGTATGAGATCCTATATAACCACAGAGCAGGGAAGGACCTTCTAACCGTAGTGAAGAAAAAGGAACAGGGAGAGTAAAGGTGGCATTCTAAATGGGGAAAGGTGCTAGTTAGGGGAGATGTCCTAATTTATGTCATCTACCATGATCGTTGTGCCCAACCTACAGTGCTACTGGAAAATTCTGTAATGGGCTCTCTGTCCTGCGTCACTGGGGTAGATTGCACTGCCCTTCAGGGTGGACCTTGGCGACTTTGTTTTAATTTGAGTCTGGCGACTTAACTACAGGGCGTCACTGAAAAATGTATACGCACTCTAACCGCTTATCACTCACTTCATTTACACTCCTTTTCCCGCTTAACTGATTCGAAGTAATGGATGAAGCCAAATTACACTTTGAACAAAGGAAATTTATCCTAAAGTTCCACTAGACCAATGGTTCTCAACCTTCCTAAGGCCGCGACCCTTTAAGACAGCTCTTCAGGTGGTGGTGACCCCCAACCATAAAATTATTTCCGTTGCTACTTCATAACTGTCATTTTGCTACTGTTATGAACTGTAATGTAAATATCTGATATGCAGGATGTATTTTCATTGTTACAAATTGAACATAATTAAAGCATAGGGATTCATCACAAAAAACAATATGTAACTATATATTGTGAAATATTTATTTCTAACTACAAATAAATGAAATTTTGCCTTGAATCGTGGTGTAGCATGGGTAACAGTCTTCATAGGACAACAGTAAACTACATGGCTACATTTTGCTACACCGAGGAGCGGTGTGTTGGTTCCTAAGACCATGGGAAATAGGTGTTTTCTGATGGTCTTAGGCGACCCCTGTGAAAGGGTCGTTCGACCTCCAAAGGGGTTGTGACCCACAGGTTGAGAACCGCTGCACTAGACTTTATATGGGGATACAGAAAAGATAAAGTTTACAGTTCAAAACTGGCGACCGTCAACAAAGGAAGGGTGTACAAATTCTGAATGAAATGATTCTTGTTGTTTGCGATTCCATTGCTTCGTGTTCTGAGCAGAGCAAGAACAGCCATCAGTTTGAAAACAGGCATTGACAACAACAAAAAAAAGAATCCATTTCTGCAGCTTCCTTTAAATTTGGAAAATGAGCTGTACCTTAATAAACACTGATTTTATCATCATTCGTCGTGCGTATGCACTTTTGGGGACACCCTGTCCATGGAGCATGGAGAGGCACCTGACCCATGCTGAGCTAATTAGATTCTCTCTCCCTGGTATGCGGAAGGAATAACCAGATTGCCAGCCCTGTTGGAGCCAATATCTGCTTTCCTTGCTAATCATTCTTGTAAAACCTCCTTTAAAATGCTTTTGCTTTATAAAATGCTTTGTTAATATAACTCCTTTGCAAGCCATCTTTTAGAAAGCTCCCTTTAGAATTTCCTTAGAGAAGCTTTGATGAGATAACCTACTTACTCATAATTTCAAAAGTATCATGACATAATTGCAATACAAGGGAGAAATAAAAGGAAATAATAGGAAAGCGTTTTATGAGGTTTGATGTATTTCCATGTGCGGATTTTAGGGTACAGCAAATGCAGAAGCTACAGCTGCAGATGGGTGGAGATGTGCCGTGTGGGCCACTCATGTTCCCGGTGGGGACATGCCATTGCATCTCTTAATTTTTTTAAAATATATTTCATTGATTTTTTTACAGAGAGGAAGGGAGAGGGATAGAGAGCTAGAAACATCAATGAGAGAGAGACATTGATCAGCTGCCTCCTACACGCCCCCTACTGGGGATGTGCCCACAACCAAGATACATGCCCTTGACCGGAATCAAACCTGGGACCCTTCAGTCCGTAGGCCAATGCTCTATCTATTGAGCCAAACCAGTTTCAGCTGCATCTCTTGATACACTCTGAACAAAATCACACACAACATTTCTTTCCAAACACATGGTGCGTATTCCAGGGCAGTGCATTGACTGTGTGGAAATTAATTAACTTTTGCCAAAAAAGCAAATATAACATAAACGTGGGTTCCAGGCACAGTGGTGCACAACTGTCCCCCACATGGTTAGGTTTTTAACCAAAATCACTGCGACAACCAAAAATGTCTCCACCAATATTCATCCCCGTGGGCAGCATGGCCCCAGTTGCAATTACTAGTATTGAGTTAGCCGAGGGTAAGTAGACCTATTTTGGGGGTGCCTAGAATTTTAAATGGCTAGAAAGTAGACTTTTCGTCTATGGCGTGCAGGGCCCAGCGGTGGATGTGGGCTCCTGCTGCTGGGAAAGAAGGAAGCCAAACAGACAGGAGAGGAAGGGTTCCATTCTTTCCGGAGTCCTGGCATGTCCCCCTGGAAGGAAATGTGGCTTTTTGCTCCCCTTCAATCCATCTCTCCTTATGCACACATTAGCTTCGTTTGATTTCTCTCATTTGAAATTAAAATAAAAGTTTACCAGGTATTAGTATCCATCTCTTACTGAATCCAAAGGAACTTTGGACTTTTTCATATGGATTTCTACATCTTAGAGCAGTGGTTCTCAACCTGTGGGTCATGACCCTTTTGGGGTCGAACGACCCTTTCACAGGGGTTGCCTAAGACCAGCGGAAAACACCTATTTCCCATGGTCTTAGGAACCAATACACCGCTCCTCAGTGTAGCAAAGTGTAGCAATGTAGTTTACTGTTGTCATAGGAAGACTGTTGCCCATGCTACACCATAATTTAAGACAAAATTTCATTTATTTGTCATTAGAAATAAATATTTCATAATATATAATTGCATATTGTTTTGTGATTAATCCCTACGCTTTAATTATGTTCCATTTGTAACAATGAAAATATATCCTGCATATCAGATATTTACATGACAGTTCATAACAATAGCAAAATGACAGTTATGAAATAGCAACGGAAATAATTTTATGGTTGGAGGTCACCACCACATGAAGAGCTGTCTTAAAGGGTCGTGGCATTAGGAATGTTGAGAACCACTGCCTTAGAGCAAATGAAATTATTTCAATGTTCTATAGTTCATGCAATTTTTTGAAAGCTATACCTCTGTTGAGACAAAATGGTCCAGAAACTGGATGGTTGGGATCCAAATAGTCTCTGAGTGTAACCAGAATTGCCCAGACTATCGGGGGTGGGGGCGAGGCGGGCCCCACTTGTTAATAAGGCCCATGGCTTAGGTGTTCCCCACATTCTCTCTTTGGCCTGAGGGAGCCACTGCTGTACGTAACTAACAGGAATAAGCATGTTCCTGTTGCACCTGTGATTCTCACACTTAACGGGATACGATGAGGTAACGGGAAGTGTGGAGTGACTTTTGTCTATATCAGCGGTTCTCATCCTGTGGGTCGTGACCTGTTTTCTGATGGTCTGAGGCTCTACAGCAGTGACCCACAGGTTGAGAACCACTAGCAGGGTCGCCTAAGACCATCAGAAAACACAGATATTTATATGACGATTCACAACAACACAAGGAACTGTATGAAATGGTCACAGCATTAGAAAGGTTGAGAACCACTGGTCTATATGAATATCAGTTTATTCAAAGAGAGCTACAAAAATGACTTTTGCAATACCACTTTCGTATTTATTAATTACCCCAAACACTGGTTTTAGTATATAGTTTAGACCAGTGGTTCTCAACCTTCCTAATGCTGGGACCCTTTAATACAGTTCCTCATGTTGTGGTGACCCCCAACCATAAAATTATTTTCGTTGCTACTTCCTAACAGTAATTTTGCTACTGTTGTGAATCATAATGTAAATATCTGTATTTTCTGATGGTCTTAGGCGACCCCTATGATGGGGTCGATGGACCCCCAAAGGGGTCACGACCCACAGGTTGAGAACTGTTGGTTTAGACTATCTTGAGAAAAGTGTTTTTTTCCTATTATTGGAATTGATAAATATGTTAGTCAACATTGTTGTTTTCTATTTGTTCTTGAAATTATTTTAAGATGCACATTTGTCGGTTATAAATGTCTATTGCAGATATATACTAGTACTTCTATGGCATTGTTAAAACTTTATGTACAATACCTGTGAGGATTATGTTTAATTAAATGAATATCTTTTGTTTCTATATTTTTCACAGCGATCATCAAAGCATTTTTAGATTTTAAAAAGTGTGTTTTATCTCCAACAAGTGTAGGCACTGAATGACTATTGTTGAATTAATTAACCTTTGAAAGAAAGTTTTTTCTAATACTCATCTTACAGCTTTCCCCACTCTCGATTCATTATGAGACACAAGTGAGTATGTGATGAGAAATGGTCTATATGCTCAGGACAGCTTTCTCCTTAGTTAAACCACCTGTTTCATCCCATAGTTATTTAAATAAGGTGGGTAACAGTCAGCATTCAAGCAAATGTGTCATCTACTTTGGCTCCTGAGACACTGCATGTTGGTGTAATACAATTATTGGGATATGAATAGTGTCTCTATGCATCCCAGGTAAATTCCCATCACCATCATAAGGGAAAAACATCTTTCCCAGATGACCATTCAACTGATTTTGGCATTCTATCTTTACCTGAGAGTAATAGGAAATAAGCAATAGTATGTTAAAGTAGAAGCCTTACAGCTGGTGAATCAGAGTTTATGAATTATATTGACTCAGCAACATATTTTAACTCAGCATAGACAAATCATGAGTGTTGTTTTATAGTTTGCCCAAATCACACACTTACATTTCTCTGTAAACTATATCAAAACAAAACTGTTTTGGAGAAGCATGTAAGAAAATTCAGGGAAACGGTATTATGACAGTAAATCATATTCATAAACTCTGGGAGAGTTAAATCCATAGCATATGTAACTCTGAAAATAAATGAATTTACATAATGATTGATAAATATGTTATGGTAATAGCCACCCACTTAGCCAATTATCTTGTACAAGAGTACTCCATACGGAGTTATTGAACAGAGTTTAATCTGACTATAAAAAATCTTTGCTTTCCTAATCATGGAAAACTTAAGAGTAGCCCTGGATAATATTGCTCAATGGATAGAGTATCAGCCCACAGACCGAAGGGTCCCAGGTTCCATTTCTGGTCAAGGACACATACCTGTGTTAGAGGTTCAACCAAATAGATGTCTCTCTCTCTCTTTCTCTCCTCCTTCTTCCTTCCTTTCCTCACTTCCACTCTCTTTCTAAAAATAAATACATACCTAAATAAAAAATCCTCAGGTGAGGTTAACCAACAACCATAACAACAACAAAGAAAGTAAAAGGAAACTTGGAGTAACACGAGTGGCAGCCTGGCCACAGAAGGAGAAACTCACCATCTTAATAGCCTCTGAGAAGCCAGTTCTATGGGATGCTCTCTCATTGCTCAGCTTTGGAGCCACACCAGCATGTGGGTTCATTACAGCTCCATTCATGAGCTGTGTGAACTTGGCCAAGATGTTTGCTTTTACTAAATGTCAATTGTGTCAAACAGCAAAATGGGATCAATAGTTGTACCTCCCCTGTATCTGTGGTGAGGCTATCCTGAGATGGTTATCATAGGCAGAGTCACCAGTGCTTGACCCAGAGATATTTATCCATGTACCATTATCATTTCATGATTATTGTTGGGATGATACTCAGGAGAGCTGGGGTGAATGAGGGAAGCATGCCTGGGATGTGTAGAGAATGAGGGTATTCACCTGTACAGGGTGTGGTGGGTTCACTCAGGGAAGAGAAGCTGGTGAGCTGGCTAGTGCGAGATGGCCACGTAAAATCTCTCCTCAGATGAGGAGATGCCAGTGTTGGTCTTTGCACGGCTCAACGGGAGAAGTACATATGAGCGCAGGAGTTTAAGAATACCCAAAGGTTATTTAATAATACATACTCAAGGTTCTTAACTGCCTGAAGGCAGCTTTTAATTTCCAGCGCCGAGAAAAGTCAATCAGCCTCTACCTAAAAATATTCATTGGAATGTGTTTTGCATGCATTAAAACCTAATTTCACATCTCACCAAGTGTAACTACTTTTTTTGCTCAACTAGTCTCAGATTCGGGGTATTTTATTTATTTACCATAGAGCACGTGGGTTGTTTAAACGTAGGTCTGCATTAAATAACTCTTCTGCCTCTTTGCACGTTTTAAGCAATGTTGTTTCCTTGAGATATTTTAAAACATAAAGGCTTTCAGTAGAAATTCAAGAAAAGTTATAAAATATAAATAAGTTTTTTTTCTCAACTCACCGGGGAAAGCCAAGTCTAATGGGATGAAAAACCAGAATCTAATTAAAATATGATCATGTTGCATAGTCAATATTTTGCATAGACTTTGTTTCATGTCTGTTTATCCAGGTAAAGTGAAAGTGACACATTTGTCTGTTCTGATAGAGTGGTTCTCAACCTTTTTTAATGCTGTGACCTTTTAATACAGTTCCTCATGTTGTGGTGACCCCCAACCATAAAATTATTTTCATTGCTACTTCATCACTGTCATTTTGCTACTGTTAACGAATCATAATGTAAATATCTTTTTCCGATGGTCTTAGGCGACCTCGCTAGCAGTTTTCAACCTGTGGGTCTCGACCCACAAGTTGAGAACTGCTGTTGTAGACAGATCTCTGCAGTGTGCAGAGCCCTTGTTTTGCAAGCCTTATTCCTATCACTTCTCTTTATTCGAAGACTTTCTACAAGGAATTTCATCTTGTACTTTGTATGAGTAAACAAACTA
>PVJN01030550.1:0-25542 GCA_004026805.1 Lasiurus borealis | reverse complement strand
GGAGGTCCGAGCCATTGCCTTTTTGGGCAGAAACACGGCCAGCTGTCCCTCCAGATGGGGTCCTTCCAGGGGCCAGAAGGTGGTGCCTGGGGTCTGACACCAGCATCCTCGAAAGGAAGGGAATTAGACTTGTAAGTCCCGCTACTGGGTCCCCTTCCCTTCCTCTCCACGGCATCCTGAGCAAAGTCACACCTCCACTCCGGACCTCAGGGTCTCCGTGGATACAGCTGGTCACAACCCGTGTCAGGGGGCTCAGAGGGGGTTGTCACGGGTACGTGAGCTCAGATGCAGAGGGAGGAGACAGGTGGAACCAGGAGCTTGATTTCCTAATGAACTCCTGGTGGCTTGAAGGTTCTACTCAGGAAACCGGAAGACCTGGCTGGAGCTCTGATTTGCATACAGTCAGCCAGGGTATAGGGGTGTCAGTTCCTCGTCTCCCCACCTGGAAATACAGGTGAGGATGGCCAGCCAGGGGGTTCTGCGAACCCAGATAAGTGGGCCTGAGTGTGCCTGGTAACGCTGAAGCTTCTAGACACTGAGTTGGGGGCAGCGGGGAGGTATGTTGTGGCTCATGTTTTCTTCCTTCTCTGTCCCCTCCCCCCCTCCGGCGGGCTTCTAATGGCTTTGGCATCTCTGCAGTCCATTTCCTGGAGGGTGTAAATTATTTAGTGGATGAACACATCTGCCAGCAGGCCCCGGGCGCGGCCTCTGTGCGTGCCCGGGGAGGAGGCTGCGAGCTGGCCCGACCTGCTCCCCGCTCCCCCGGGGCCGCCTCCAGCCTGTGGCGCCCTCCAGGATGGGGACTCCAAGCTGCCCACCGGGGCCGGCCCTCGCTTCCTCTGCCGGCCTGGCCAGCTGTGCTCCGAGCCGCGGGTCCCCTCCCGTGGAAGGAAGTTTGGCCTCTTAATGGCCATGAATAATGGATGAGCTTTTAGAGCGGCTTCTGGTGAGAATCACTCCTCCCCATTAGTGACCCCGGATGTCCCTGCGGACGCCCCTCTCCGGGCGCCCTGCCCCTGCACACAGCCTCTGGCTGAGCTGGGTGCTGGGAGCGTTTAGGGGAGCGGCAAGGAGGCTCTGAGAGCAGTCCGGGTGCACCGCACCCCTGCTCCAGGGAGGGGCCTGTCTACCCACCTGTTGACAGTGAGGGTAGTGACCCAGCAGGGCGATGGGTGCAAATATCTAAATATAGTTGTTCTTGACCTTGGGGCTGGCAGGGCCGGGTAGGTGATGGTTTGTTTGGGGAGTTCAAGGAAGCTGTAGTTCAAGGAAGCTTCCCAGACTGACCTGGGAAGCCATTTTGGTTGGTCCTCAAAGGGCTCCCGGCTTCCCTGCTAGTGGCTCCTAGTACTGGGGTGAGCCCAGATTCTGAATTCAGCCGGCTGTCGAGGTCCCAGGACATTTCCTTTTCCCCAGGCCTCTCCCAACCTCAACCCTCACCCTTCAGGGCTCAGCAAATGCTTCTCGCCTCCCAAGTGTTTTTCATTCGGTCCAGGGGCTCTGTACCCTCCTTCCCTGACATTAGTCACTCTGGTTCTTAGGGTGTTACTGTTGGTCTTTTCCAGGACAAGAGCAGACACTGTTTTCTTCTCTACCACGTTTCAAGGGCTCAAACAGATGCTTGGCCCATAGAAGGTGCTCAACAAATACTAATCTTGAGCAACTCACTCAACTTTTCACGTTATTATATTCACGGAAGGGATGAGGAGAACCTACTTCCTGAAACACAGCGAGGTTACTAACTGGGGAGGGTTCCCACTTATCCTGCAATTATTCAGGTTTTAGGTGTGCCCTGCAGTTCTTCTGGCCTCCTCTGCTTGGCTCAGAGAAGACGTGTATAGTCTTACCCCCAAGATGGAAACAGCAAAAAAGGTCCCTGTCATACCACTTACCCCCCTGGGTGATTCTGGCAGGAAAACAGAATTACCAGACAGAATTTTTTTTTACCAATCAGGGAAGATTCAATCCTGGATAAAGAAGATTGGAGAAGCTTGTCAGAGAGACATAGTTTAGCAAGGATTTGGGGCAACAGTTTAAGGATCTAAGTCACCCCGAGGGCAGAGAGAAGGGGACAGGAATGGGCGGGGAGGGAGAAGGTCACTATTCAAACACCTGTCATGCATCAGGGTTGGTGCGGGGCCCTGTATTTATTTGGTTATTTGCTTCTCATATGGCTCCAAACACTAAGTCCTTCCAATATCCATTCCTGGAAGATAAAATGGAGGCTCAGAGCGGTCACGTGACTTCCCTGAGTTCACCGGGCAGGGAGGGGCAGGGGTGATATGTGAGCACATGGCATGTGCGGAGCAGGTGTGCATTTTCTGAGAGATCTTGGCCACAAGCTCACGTGGTGGGCAGGAGGATGTCACTGTCCCATGTAGACAAGTAGGGACAGTGTGGGGGCAAGCCTGCTGGTCCAGGGAACCCCGACTCAGGTCTCCCTCAGGGCAGCTTGGGGGTGGGAGGGCCGGGGCCTCCAGTAAAATCCTAATGTTCTGGGGACCCAATTGTCACCAAAGCAACGTCTCCTCCAGGAGCCCCATTTTCTCCTTTCTGAAGCCCTTTTGCACGGACTGCCTCCTCGAATCTTCCAAACTGCTCTGCAGAGTAGCCACTCTCGTGCCCATTCCACAGACAAGGAACCTGAGGCTCCACCATTTGTGTGACCTGCCCAGAATCACCCTGCTGGGAGGTTGTAGACGCCCATCTTCCCAGCTTCTGGTCGGTTGTTCGCACTCAAGGTCAACCCTTGACCCTCCAAGCCAGTGACCTTGCTTGTCTTTTAATGTGCAGCCGGCACTACGCCGAGTGGTTCTGGGTGGAGGGCCTGCGAGTCTGGCTGAAGAAGGCGCTCTCTCTCCCGCTGAGCTCAGGGGCTGACTCGGGTCTCAGGAAGAAAGCAGGACCTCCCTCGGTGGTCACGAGGAGCCCGCGGATGCTGGTTGCCTGCCTGCGGCTGGATAAGGGCTATCGGGCGCTGTCTAGCGGGCTTCCTGCATCGTGCCAGGGCCTGGCGTCACACAGAGAAACACATCAAAGGCCCTTGGCCCTCCGTTCAACCCCAGTTGGCGGCTGCGCAGAATGGGTTTGTCTCCGGTGTATCTGGTTCCTTTTCTTCTTTGCTGCAAGAGCTAACCGAGTGAGGGACGTTCTGATTGTAAGTGACTAAGAGAGTCTCTTACCTTTGGATTTGTACTTCTCAGGACTTGCTGGTGAGGATCTGCCTTTGGTACAGAATGAGAGACATGTCCCAGAGGCTGGAGCACCAAGGTAGGGGGTGACCGCTGCGACCACAGACACCCCTGGTTGTGCACTTTGGGGGCAAAGCTTTCCCTGGCTGTCTCCCTATTTGTGAAAGTGTGTAGGGCCAAGGAGCCAGCAGACATGGAGCCAGCCTTTGCCCAAAGTCCCATGAGCAGTAATGGAGGCAAGTAGGGCAAAGGCAGGGGACAGGGGTGGGGGAGAAAGCCTCTGGGCCTGTCCAGTTTGGCTGCTGTGCTCTGTGGGCGGCACCACACCCTCTCTGGTTCGGCTGTGTTTTGGCGTCACCCACATTTTCTTTCTCGCCTCCGATCCCTCCTTTCTGACTTGGGTCGGGACTCTTTCAAGGTCGCCTCTTGCATATTAGTCTCCTCTCTCCCCAGCCCAACAACCACTTCCCCTGCCCCGTGAGCTCTAGAAGGTTCCTCCAAAGCCTCAGGGTGGTCTGACCGGCCTCCTGTGGGGCTCTGAGCTGCTTTTAATGGACCAGGGATCTGCCTCTGAGTGGGGCAGTTCAAGCTTTGCCAGGTCCCCGCTGGCCTTAATGCCCAGCGCTGGCGGGAGGGATGCATGTTTTAAAGAAGAATGCACAGATGTTGACCTCACAGCTGGTCACACCTCTGATTGCCAGCCATTTGTTCTAGGCCTCCTTCTCTGACCATTCTTTTTCCTCATATTCACATTCTCTTCTTCCTTCAGTCTCTCTCCCACCAGTAGGCACTCTATGATCCCCACCCCAGCCCAGAACCCACCCTTGAATTTCCACGGTACCACAGGCCGAGCTTTCAGAGACGAGGACCCGAGTCTGAGCCATCGCTATCCCCACGAGACTCAGAAATGCCTCGAGAAATGTTTGCTCAGCAAAAAAACGCCAAGTTGCATTGAATTCATTACTATCAACCAGTCAATACCGTTGCCTTCGTTAGAAATGCCATTTGTGTGGAATTATTATTTTTACCCAAAGGCTGTAAGATACACCGGGCATAAAGGGATCGGGTCCTGGGAAAAGGGGGCAGTGGACCTCTGCCCACGTGAGTGTGCCCCTGGTAAGCATGGGGGAGGGGCAGCCACGCTCTCTGTTTGAATGGGGGTTTTCAGGGGGCAGGTTTCAGCCTCCTCTTTCCCAAGAACCTCCCAGAATATCCATCAGCCCACACCTTCCCTCATTCAACAAGAGTCATAGCGCTCTCTGAGGCTCATGGCAGAGGAATCACGGGTAGTAAGGGTGGTCGTGCAATATCCGGCCAATATCAGACGAGCTTCTAGCTAATCCTGATTCTGAGTCACCTGACAGAGACCCCACGCAGAGACCCCTCCTGGCCACTGAGTCACCTGACAGCTAATCCTGGCCACTGCGTCACCCAACAGTCCATTGAGGTCCGTCTGATATTGGCCTGATAATCTCAACACTGGGCCGCTCAGAGCCTCAGGCCTCAGATGTACCATGGGGAGTGATGGAATAATCTCCACCGCTCATCATTCCTGATGCAGGAGCTGTACCTGTGTATGTCAGTGCCGTGACCTTTCCAGTTGACAAATGGGGAAACCGAGGCACGGAGAGGTTAGGTCACTTGACACACGGCTGGCAGAAACCGGCCTGGGACGCAGTCTGGGCCAGTCTGGTCAGCAAGGCGCTGTCCCGCCTGGGATGGGGGACCAGGTAAAAGCGGGCAAGGCGTGCGGGACCCGGGTACCGTCTGAATTCATATATGTGACGGCCTTTCTGCAGCCGTTGCTCATGTTGGAAAACACTGGCCCTGAGGCCCAGGGAGCGGCCTGCCCTCCAGATTGTCCTCAGGGTCCCATTCTCCCTGTCCACTCTCCAGCCTTTTTGTGCTGACCTTGTTCTTTGCAACTCTGGGAAGTTTGAATGCTTTTGAAATGGAGGGGTCATCGCGTTTAGTGTCTACTTCCACCCGGCCTCCTGCACCTGGCATGGAAGGACCCTGAGAAACGGGGAGAAGGTGACAGGTGCAGCGAGACCCCCCTGCCTGGGGCTGCTGCTCCGCACACGAGGGTGCAGACCTGCCTCTCTGACCAGAAGGGCATGAGGGAGGGGCGTTGTGCGCCTGCCTGCGTGGCTTCCTCCCCGCACCGGTACGGGAAGTGTCCTTAGCGTGGCAGCTCCCGGAGTGATTCAGTAACGGGTCAATAGGAGCCAGGAAATGAATTGGAGGGGCTCCCCTTGAACGGGTCCGGGAGATCCAGTTTTCAGGGGAAGATTTCAGCAGGAGGGAGGTTGTGGGAGGCAGGTGCAGCTCATAAGACACACCTGGGGGACCGGTTCCTTCCTGAGAGCATCCTCCCTACACTCAGCACCCGGATGCCTTTCTGGCCTCCCTCGTCCTGGGCCCTGGGTTTCTCAGTTCCCTGGTTAAGAGGAGCTGTGGTCTCCTTTCCAGATGGAGCCAACGCTGGAGGTCTTCATGGCCTTGACTTAGAGAGCTGGAGCGAAGGGCGTGCGGGAGGGGAGTAGGAGGCGGTGCTCTGCCGGGGAGGCGGGGGAGTCAGGAGACAGGAGGGGTCTCTGCGTGGACTGTGGAGTGATTCAGTCAGTGGCCAGGACTCGGTGTGGGCCTCTGGTGTCTGTGTGTTTGGGACTGGCCAGTGATTGCTCCGGGTGATGCTACACTTGCTCCACTGTCAGACTTTGCAGGACAGCATGGAAGGGCTCCCAACAAATGGGTAATGAAATAAAATAATGTGAAATGAAGTAAAATGTAAAATACCTGAGCCACATGTGGCCCTGGCAGCCTGCTGCAATGGTGGCCATGGCTCGAGCAGGGAAGTCACTTGTGTGGGGCGGAGATCCCTCAAGGCACGTTTGATGGAGCCACTTACTGTTTCCCCGAATATAAGACAGTGTCTTTGCTCCCAAAGATGTGCCAGGTCTTATGTTCAGGGGATGTCTTATTTATCCATGAAGAAGAAGACGGTACACATTTATTGTTGAACAAAAAAAAAAAAAAAAAAAGGAAATGTATGACCTGTCGACGGTACAGTAGTCGTCGTCATCACAAACCAGCTCACTGATGGGCCGCAGCGCAGCCGGAGCTGTTCAGGCAGGGCGAGGTCTCTTTAAATCGGGAGTCAGATGCCTTCAGGGGCCTTCTATCCCAGAGAGGTCTTATTTTCAGGGGGATGCCTTATATGGCAGCGAGAAGCAAAACAGGAAATAGGTCTTATTTTCGGGGAAACAGGGTAGTAGGGAGTGGACAAGAGAGGGAGAGAAGGTAAAATGTGGAATTCCACCCCCCTTCAGACCCTAGGTCCTTTAGTTTTAGCAAGTTTTATCCAGTAGAATTTGAAACACTTGATTTCATCTTTCAGATGCTAAATAACAGTTGGAAAATGACTGTCTTAAGAGTTATCTCATGGCCTCCCTCAGAGGAAACCTCTTGATCTAAAAGTGGCCCATGTCCCCTTGAATTTCTGACCTATTGAGGACAAATGCCGATTTCCCCAAGCCAGAGGGTAGCTGAGAGCAGGCTACCACCCTCCGGAACGTGACTAAATGCCTCTGCGATAACAACAGGGAATTAAACACAAACTTGTATTGGGGTGGCCTGGTCCATAAGACCCCGTTCATTCCCCAGTGTTAGAAAGTGCCATCCTACCTCTTGGGCATGGTCTCCAGAGCTACCCAGAGCTTCCTGATTTAAAATACGGCTCTGAGGCAGTAAAGCATCAGATAGACTGCCAAATTACAGCAGGAAGGTGAGGGAGAGGTGGGGGAGATAAGAGATCAACTGAAGGACTTGTATGCATGTATATAAGCATAACCAATGGACACAAGACTCTGGGAGGGAGGTTAAGGTATGCATAGTGGGTGCAGGGGGGCAATGGCAAGATATGTATACATGTAATACATTAATAAAAAAATAAAATAAAATAAAATAAAATATGGCTCTGAGAGAGTGAGGCCTGGCGACTTTGAACTTAATGGAAAGTAAGTCTCCACTTGGCACTCAAGACTTAGATTCTGGGTCAGCGTGTCCTGTGTGAGGTCCACCTCTTCTCAGGATGGATGACACGGGGAGGCCCGCTCCTTTCAGCAGTGACCCTTCCTATCTAGGAGGAAATGGCCTTGGGGACCCTCACAGGGTCATCCTCAGAATACAGCCCAGCCACATCCGCTTTCAAAGAGGAGGGTCCCCTTTCGACTAGTTAATCATCACCAGGGTGAGCGTAAATCTGGGCTGCCCGGGACAGTCCTATTTCATGCCTGTTTCCCTGGTGTAATTATTAATAGCTCCCCTTTCACTCCCCCAGCGTCCGATTGCAGGTGATAAATTAAACGGTCACCCTAATGATCGTTCTTATGATCAGAGAGCTTCTTGACCTCCGTGCCCTGCTGATGCCTATCTCCTCCAGGAAGCCCTCCTGCCGCGTTCAGCCGAGCTGAACTTCCCTTCCGGGCAACCAACTCCCAGAGTGCCATGGCAGTGACTGGTCCCTTTCCCATTTCATTCATTCAACAAGCCCTTCACGCCCACCTTCAAGGAAGCAGGGAGTGTGACAAACTCTGGGGAGGGAGGAGTGTGCATGATGTTGGTGCTGGCGACGGTGGGAAGCACCCGAGGGCCATCTTTCTTCGTCTTTCCCACACCTAGGCCTGGGGTTGATGATCACATCACCACGGCCTTGGTGGATGTCAGTTGGTTGGGTCGCACATCGGTCTGGGGTCTCTGTGACTCTGGGTCAAAGCTTCCTGGCGCAGCGGGACCCCAGCCTTGCAGTGTGGCAGACTGCTGGCCTCCCATGGGCTCACGGAGGTTCCCAAACAAGTTAAAGCCCGGGCCATCCCCCCAATGGCCACTGATGGTGCCGCCTGTCTCTGCCGCTCAGCCTGCTTCTTGTAATCTGACTGAGACAGGTCTCCGGGGAGTGACTGCTTCCCTCGATGCCATTCCGTGTAATTTATAATTTTATCAAGCCATTTAGCAGACTGTGTGTGTGTCCGGAAGGCCAGGAGGGTGGCCCCTGCTTTAAGCCAAGTCCCAGATGACGTGTTGGCCCCAGGCTATTCCATGTTGTCGTGCTGCGTTCTTCTTTTTGAGTGTCTTTAAGTAGATGTCCTCTGTACAATGTAGATTTTGCTGTTGTGTTTCTCTTCTGCGCTGACAACCAGGAAGCTTCTCTCCAGCCCTCTAGGTCATCGGTGGTAACTGGGTCGGAGCCACCAAGAGGTCAAACCTAACTCCCCCCTGGCTTCCGTGGACCAGTCTACCCTTCTTTCCTCCTGAGTTCATTTTTCATATGGGTGAAACGAATCTTCTGGAAGTGATCTGGGTCTTCAACCCTAAGTGAACTACGTTTTCAGACACCTTCCTGTGTACATAAGTTTTAAGCACCTACTATGTGAAAGGTAGCTCTTTAGGATCCTGGAGGAGGAAGGGAATGGCAAAACGTGTCACAGAGTCTCTGCCCTCCATTCTATTTGCAGGTCAGTTTCTCATGGGTCAGGTCTCAGTGAGGCGGGCCTTCTATAGAATGAAGAGAGTGACCCTCGAATTCCATCCTGCCAAGGATTAATTATTTGCATAATTTATTTTGTTAATAATGGTGCTGGACCTAGTACCTGCAGAGAGGAAATAGTTTTTTGTGTGTTTTTTTTAAAGAAGATGGTGGGTCGTCATTACTTCACCATGTCTGTGTTGGTGTCTTTGTCTTGAACGTAATTAAGAGCCTTGGTGGGAGTTTTTAAACGTCTGATCAACCATCCCCCACACTTTCACCCAACATGGCCACAAAGGAACGTTGAGACTCATTTAAACCAGAACTTAGCAGCCTCATACAGTCCTATGCATGAGGGGGGAGGGGAGGGGCTCGGGGAGAGAATATATTGAGATCTGCCCTTTGATCGTGTTCAATGCGACTTTGCATTTACCTGAGGGATTAAAAGTTCTCATTGACCAAGGCTCCGGGCTTCCTACTCAGCCTTTGACGGGACAAGTGTTAATTGGACAATATAATGGGGACAATGTTAATTCCCCTCTCAGAGTCCCTTTTCTTGCTCAGTCAAATAGAAAGAGCCTTTTAAATGGCAGCGAGAGGAAGAAAGAAGCTGGTTTATAAGGGTAATAGACTGCACATCTTCCCCCTTGTCTCTGAACAAGTGCGGTGGAGTCAGCATAAAGCAGGCCCTAAACAGGGAAAGAAAGGGAGCGATGTGGTGGTTTGCTTAGAATGTCATCCTGGATTAGCGATCAGGAAATTCGGCCAGTGGGCTCTGCCTGTTTTTATAACATTGGGGGGGAGGGGAGTGGTGAGGGTGAGAGTTGGGGAAGAGAGAAGCCCATGGGACTCAGGAGTAAGAAAGGGACAGTTGGAGGAGTGGAGGAGGTAGAGATGAAAAGGACAATGGGAGAGTTGGTGAGATTCACTGGAATCCATTTGGATTGAGTGTGATACTCCTAAAACCCAAAGAGCTCGTGATGGTGCAGGAGTGATGGGCCGTGATGGGCATTCTAGAAGCAGCAGCGTGTTTTTAGGGGTTTCTGTAGTTATAATCTTTCTCCTCCCAACCTTAAAGTGGGTTGATGTTCAGTTGTCTGTGGATTCTGGAAGCCACTTCCTGCTTTCTTCCTCGGACCTTCCTTCCGGAACTGAACATTGCCCTCTCTGGTTCCATCTCCTCAGCACTCCCACTTGTTTCTCTCCTATAAAAGTCTTCCTCTTAAAGGCCAACTACCAGTTTCCAGCCCTAGTTTTATGAATGGTGACAAAGGCCCATTCAGTTTTTTCCTGTGTTAATTTATTCAACAAACATTTTCTGGGCGTCTACTGTATGGCAGGTCCTCTGTGCCCCGGAGCCAGGCGCGGAAACTTGCTGTGCCTCACACAGTCAGAGATGGGAATAATTACCCTGGCTTCCAGTCTGTAAGGTTCTCTTTGGGATCGGCAGAGAGAATAGAGGTAAAAATGCCTTCTGACTGGTAAAAATATGTGACATTAATATTCTTTTTATTCCCTGGGGAGATGAAAGGAATGCATGAGAAATGATAAGAACCAAAGACAGGACAATCTCCACTGAAAGACAAGCTCTCAAGGCATAGACAGAGCATGATGCGGGAAACTCAAGACCTGAGTGAGAAGAGTGGGCTGCAGTTGGCCAAGCAAACACCCAGGGGGGAGTGCCAGCCCTTTCTAACACCCAGTGTTTCAATCACTCAGGTGCCAGGTTGAATGGTCTCACCGAAGGCTCAGCATCCTCACAATTGAAACCTCCTGTGCTCCCACCTGGATGGGTTCTTTCCAAGCTCTTCTTTGCAGATCTGATCATCGCACCCATTTGGGATCACTGGAGAATGCTGAACAGAAACTAAACCTGCAGCTTTTAACCCCATGAAACATTCTTTTTCAGGGTTGACTAACGAAAGGGAAATAGTTGTCCATCCATACTTTAAGACCAAACCCTGGAGAAACTCCTGGAACTTAGGAGGGTAAAACAGCAGAAAAAGCGGGGAGGCCAATCTTCAATTTTATTATTCAGGGGTTCTCTCTCTCCTAGGTAGCAAGAGGGCAGTGCCTGCTATTTACTCACCTGTCATTTCCTAGGTCCATCCCCAACTTCCAGACTCTCCTGGAGCTGGACACCTGCAAACAACATCGAGTAGCTTCCCCTGATGGTGGGCTTCCTGTCTGCTTCTGCCCATGGGAGACAGGCCAAATGGAGAAGGGAGAAAGCTGCTCTGGCATTGGTGGCAGTCATTGCAGGCACTGTCGTGGCAGCAGCAGAGTAGAGTGAATCTGAGTTTCTGTGTGCGAATGAGAGTCAGCATCTTTTTCTGCAGCGACAGCTCTTGGTTGAGAAGATTCCTCTCTGGTGGACCCAGAACCAACTGAGACACTGTCTCCAAGAACTCGGGAGCAGATCCAGGTTCCCGAGCACTGGTGTAGGGACTGTTAGCAGCATCTCACCTTTTAGTTCCATCAAGGCGCCCTCATTCTCCTGTTTGGTCTTCCGGCCCTTATGACTGCTTTGTAACCAACTTCCTGTATTAAATGTCCTCCCTTGGCAACACGAGAGCCAATGATTTCTTATTGATGCAAAGACTGTACTGATATTCTTTGTCCATGGTTTTGGAGCTGAAAGCAATTCCCGCTCAAAGGTGAAGAAGGTAGTTAACATTGCTCCTTATGGACCCTGAACCCAAGGGCAGAGGAGTGATTCCCATTACCTTTCTGAGCCTCTGTTTCCCCATCTCTGAAATGTACATAATAAGTTCAGATGGGCTCCCTGGCCTGTGCAGCTCAGTTGGTTCGAGTTTTATCCTGTACACAAAAGGGTGGGGAGTTTGATTCCTGGTCAAGACACATACCTAAGTTGTTAGTTCGATCCCCAATCAGGGCTCCTACAGGAGACAGCCAACTGATAAGTCTCTCTCACATTGATGCTTCTCTCTCTCTCTTTCAAATCAAGAAAAAATAAGTTCGGGTTGGCAGTCCTCCTGGGAGTGAATTTTTGCTCACAAACAGGTGGCCCAAGTGTCTGTGCTCAGTCTCCACACTGTGTGGCCAGGGTGCACTTCCTCATCCACTCGTCTGCGGGCATCTGCTCTGTCTTCCAGCATCCGGCCTTTGATGGGCTGTTCTCCACTCTGAGCTGAAAGCTGCACACTTCAGCCCCACCAGCCCTTAAATATTTCATAGCAGACTGGCTGGAAATTAATATTTAATCACAGACTCCTTGGCACCTAAATATTTAATCACTGATGAGGAATGAATCAGCACCCAGGAAAACTTTCGGTCTCGGGTGCCAATTTTAAAGGATCTTTGGTTCTGGTCTCAGAAGACAGAGGGACCAATGGCATGTTTATTTCTACATCAAGTTTCATATTGTTAAGGACTCAGAAAATGGCCTCAATACCAATTACAGGGGCTGGGTCAGAAAAATCTTATTCCCGAAGACCAGAAAGAAATTGGGACTAACCCTCGTTTGGGAAGAACTGACAGGTTGGCTAAAGTAATCAACATTTATGTCAGTTTATAGGAGAAGAGAGATATCCTCTGAGGTGCCCGAGGTGGTGGGGTTGTGTGGGAAGTTGGGATCCCTTGTTTTCAGCAGGAAGTGGAGAGAAGGTTTTAAGAAAAAGTTAGAATACAAAGAAATTGGTGCAGGGAAGAGAAAAAAAATAGAGGCTGGAAGAATTCCTAGGGCTCGAGGTTTAAAATTTCTTGAGTCGAACTTAAAAGCAAACCTGCTGGTGTCCACATGCTGTGATAAGAACATCTTCATCTCCAGCGTGAAGGATCCTTCTAGAATTCAGCCTTGAAGGACTTCATGTCTCAGCTCTGGGGAACACTTGTCTTTGCCACCCAAAGACCATTGTCCCCCTTATTTACTGCCGGAGTTTGTCTGGGGTTTCACCCTTCCAGGTCTCCAGGAAGAGAATTCTGTGCCCAAGAGTGAATGTTGATTAGTATAAACTGACCCTGGAAATTCCATTCCCTTCTTGTCATTGCTTTAGTCATCCGAAGGTAAAACCACCCTAACCAAGATGGCGTGAGGAGAAACTGGATCATCAGGTGAAGGGGCTTCTGGGAAAAGTGTTCCTGCGGACTTGTCGTCATGAGAAGATAGGTTGAAGGCCATCGCTGAAGATGGGAGAAATGAAAAACAGAAGCCTTCTCCTCGTGCCCCTGAGTTGACCAAATACAGAGACACCTTATCTCTAGACTTCTTGCTACCGAATATGTTTAAGCTGCTTTTAGTTCAGTGCTTTTATTTGTAGCTCAAAGCGTTCTAATTAATACACCATGTGAGTGGAGGCGGTACAGTCAACAGCAAGAAGTTTAGCGACAGATGATCGGTAAATATAAAGTAAAACAATAATGAGACACTTTTTTTTTAAAAGAAAATATTTTATTGCTTTTTACAGAGAGGAAGGGAGAGGGATAGAGAGTTAGAAACATTGATGGGAGAGAGACATCAATCAGCCTCCTCCTACTGGAGATGTGCCAGCAACCAAGGTACATGCCCTTGACCGGAATCGAACCTGGGTCCTCTCAGTCCACAGGCCGATGTTCCATCCACCGAGCCAAACCGGTTTTGGTGATGAGACACTTTTTCACACCCGTTAGATTGGCTTGTAATCAAGGCTGACACATGCTGACCGCTGGTGAGAAAGGGCAGTAATGGGGGAGGCAGTGAGACAACACAGGTGAAAGCACTTAATTCCCGAAGACTTAACTCCTGCAAGTCTAGCCTGGCCCATCACTCTGGGGAACAAGTTGGCAACATCTAGTGAAGCAGAAGGTGCACAAAACCCATAGTCCAGCAAGTCTCCTTTTAAAAATAGATTTAAAAAAATATATATTTTATTGATTTTTCACAGAGAGGAAGGGAGAGGGATAGAAAGTCAGAAACATCCATGAGAAAGAGACATCGATCAGCTGCCTCCTGCACGCCCCCCACTGGAGATGTGCCCGCAAGCAAGGTACATGCCCCCGACTGGAATCGAACCTGGGACCCTTCAGTCCGCAGGCCGACGCTCTATCCACCGAGGCAAACCGGTCTCGGCTAAAATAGATTTTTGTTGATTTCAGAGAGGAAGGGAGAGGGAGAGAGATAGCAACACCAATTATGAGAGAGAATCATTGATAGGCTGCATGCTGCACACCCTCTACTGGGGATCAAGCCCACAACCCTGGCATGTGCCCTGACTGTGAATCGAATCGTGACCTCCTGGTTCATAGGTTGACACTCTTCCATTGAACCACGCCAGCCAGGCCAGCAAGTCTCGTTTTTGGCAAATAACTAGAGGTACTCATACCTACACAGAGAGAGACATGTACAGTAATCCACACAGCAGCATTTTGTAGAAGAGGAAGTTGGAAACGAACCTTAATGACCTTGAATGTGAAATCACTTAACCAGACTTTGGTCCTATGAATAAATGGCGGCTTCCCGTATCAACATAATTAAATATAAAAAAACCCCACAATTTTGAGTGAACAGAGTGCCTTTCAGAGAGATATGTAGGATCTGAAACGATTCACATAAAGTTTCAAAACAAATAATGTGATGCAGTAAAAATGTAAAGAAATGCTTGGGAATGAAAAAGAACGCATTCAAAATGGTGGCTTGCTAAAATTTTACCCTTTGCGACAGCCTGGATAGACTCTGAGAACATTATGCCGAGCGAAACAAGGCGGCCAGAGAAAGAGAAGTGCCATATGATTTCATTCATATGTGGAATTTAATGAACAAACTGAACGAACAACCAAAATAGAGTCAGACTCATAGACAGAGTAGGCAGACAGCTCTGGTCGCGGGGAGTGTGGGAGGCGGTAGAGGGATTGAGCAAAAAAGACAAGAAAAGAGAAAGAACTCGTGGACATGGACCACAGGGTGGTGGATTGTGGGAAGGAGCACGACAGGTGGAGGTAAAAGGGGACATAGGGGGGATAATTAGTGATGGAAAAGAGATTTTTCAGTGGTGGCTCCCTCTGAGGAAAGAGGGAGGGGGTTGTTTTCACCAAGTGGAGCTGGCTGATATAGAGGATCCAATGGCGAAACTTGGCTCATGCTCTGTTACTATAGGGATGCAGCCCTCAAGGGTATGTTATTGAGGTTTTTGAGGATGGCTGACATCTATGAGCTACAGCCTGTGGGATGCAAATATTGCCTCATGGGCTGGTCATTTCTGGTTCTGATATGTAAGGGGTGTGATGGATGCTTAGACTGAAGTAGATACCTAAGTAGTCAGGAGAGAAGACTCCAATAGCCGTTTTCTCAGTCATAACTCCGAGGAAATGATAGCTCCCACACAGGTACTTTAAGAAACTGGGTTCTGGAAGGTTCTAGGAGGCAGATAGGAAGGTAAGAAGAAGACATTCCTCACAGTGTGAAAATAAATGTCTTTGTTTATAAACCAAATGTTCTCTTCCTGCGTTTCTTGTTGTTTTCCCAAAACCATTAGTAAAGTTCTGTTTCGCTGTTATAGCCAGGCCTCAGCTGTGTTTGGTGGAGTGTTAAAAGCAGAGTGCCAAGTGATAGCATTAGGAATCAGGGAACAATTATCTCTACGCCTCCACTCACATAGGACTATGGCATTTCTGCACCAGAGGGGACAAGTCCATGAGCCAGAAGGACCTGCCCATGTCACATGTGGATGCTGGGATGCTGTTGTTGTTTGTTTATTGTTTTGAAAGAAGTCCCCTTGGAGACATGATACAGTGGTACCTCGAGATACGAGTTTAACTCGTTCTGTAACCTTGAGTCGCGGTAAACTGGTGGGTCGTGTGCAGCCGGCCGATCCACGCGATTACTCGTATCTCAACTTTTGGCCATATTTCAAAGCAAAAATCGCTCACTCGACGGCTCGTATCTCAAAAATCTCTATGTTAGGGCACTCGTATCTCGAGGTACCACAGTATATACATTCAGCATCTCGGCCTGCTTCTATGTACCTGCTCCTGGGAATCCTTTTCCTCCAGCCCAGGATCTCAGAGATCACAGGTGGGGTCACTCAGTAGGAACATGTTAATTATTTATTGCTGTGAAACAAATTACCCCCAAACAATATAGCACTTCAGGACAATCACTATTTATTATCTCCCATGGTTTCTGGGAGTCGGGGATTGGCTGTGGCTTAGCTGGTGGGTGGCTCTGGCTCAGGGCCTCTTGGGAAACTGCAGTCCAGCTGGGGCCGTAGTCTCTGGAGGCTTGGATGGGTCCGGCAATCCACAGGCCGACGCTCTATCCACTGAGCCAAACCGGTCTCGGCTCCACACAGGTACTTTGAGAAACTGGGTTCTGGAAGGTTCTAGGAGGCAGATAGGAAGGTAAGAAGAAGACATTTCCTCACAGTGTGAAAATAAATGTCCTTGTTTATAAACCAAATGTTCTCTTCCTACGTTTCTTGTTGTTTTCCCAAACCCATCAGTAAAGTTCTGTTTCACTGTTATAGCCAGGCCTCAGCTGTGTTTGGCCTTACATGGGTGTTGGCAGGAGAATCCAGTCCTTCCAAGTGGGTCTCCCTGTAGGGCTGCTAGTGACATGGCTTTGCCTAGAGCAAGTGACCCAAGAGCAAGAGAGTAACAGAGCAAGGAAGCAACAAAAATGGAAACTTCAGCCTCTTGTCACCCAATCTGGGGACACACTCTTGTATCTGCCCTGTTCGACTGGTCACCCAGACGAACCTGGTTCAAAGCATCGGCTCTGAATAGCAGGGGTCGGCACTGAAGGATGGAATTCCAACTGCAAACTGAAAATGTAATTTGCTCCAGAATGATCCACTCTGGGCATAAGGAATGCTAATATTTATTCATTCGTTCAATAGGCTCTTACTGTGCCAAGCACTGTTCTAGGTACTGAAAATACCACAATGAACAGGACCGGCCTGAGGTGCAGGCAAACCTCAGAGGGCAGCCCCCCAGTCTCCCAGGGCCAGCCCGAGGCCCAGGCAAGCCTCAGATGGTGGCTGCTTAGCTGCCCAGGGCCGCCCAAGGCTCAGGTAACCAGGGCCGGCTGAGGCTTGTGCTGCCAGCAGTGGCAGCAGCAAGGGTGTGATGGGGGCATTGCCTTCTCCTGATTGCTAGCTCACCTCTCACCCCTGAGAGTTCCCAGACTGTGAGAGGGGGCATGCCAGGCTGAGGGATGCCTTCCTCCAGTGCAAAAGTTTTCATGCACCGGGCCTCTAGTCTAGCATAAGAGGACCTGAGAGCTGGGTTTGTACTTTAGAACTTCTGTTGAAGGTCAACTATGGAACACATTCCAGTTTTGATGGACCATAGGCTCCTCGAGGGTAACTGGTGCTCTGCTGCTCTCTGTGTCCGCTAGGTACCCAGATATCATCAGACAGACTGGCCCCCATCCCTCATTATGCTCCTCCCTGAGCTCTGCTCCACACACGTGCACACCCCCATGTGGAGTTTGTCCCTGTGCAGGAGGAAGCTTCTCTGGCATCTCCACTGGATGCAGCCCATGAGAATCCATATTGGGGAGCTGTGGTCACATCTAAAGGTCTCATTTCCAGCAAGGGCGCTTCGAGAGAGAAAAGGGCTGGTCCTTTGGGGGCAAAAATGGGTAGTCAGAGCTTAAGTGCTTTCACCTGTGCTGTCTCACTGCCTCTCCAAATCGACTGGGAAGATGGCAGAATAGGCCTGAAGGGCCAATGGGACAGATGAGGAAACCAAGTTTTAGAGAGAGAGAAAACCACCTTTCCTGGGGCTTCCCAGAATCCCCTGGAGGAGGGAGGGCTTCCTGATCCCGCAGCGTGGTCTCTCTCTTTCCCTCTGCTAACTCCATCTCCACGCGGTCCTGGTAGCGTAGCGCTTCTCCGGCTTCCAAGCACCAACAGATTACCCGGGGCTCCCCCAAATTGCAAACCCTAATTCTGTAGCTCCAAGTGGTGCCTGAGATTCTACGTCCCTGACCTGCCTCCAGGAGTGCCCAGGCTGTGGCTCCATAGACCACGGTTGAGTAATAAGGGTTTCCCTCTGCCCAGTCTCCATACGTCAGCACCCCCAGCCTTCCTTTAAAATACAGGCCAACCATCCTCGCACCCACAAAGCCACTAAGATGAAAGTGTCACTTCCTCTCTGAGTGCCATCCTTCAGCACACTGGTTACATGCTACTTGCTCTAAAGTGACCTGTGGTCCCAAATGCTCCTCGTTGGGTATGACCCCTGCTGGGTTGCACTCCTGGTCGCTCTGAATTTCTTTAATGTTTTGTCATTGACCCGGTGCACCCCGTGGCCAGTGTCAGCAGTAAGAAAGTGGCGCTCACAGCCAATAAGGAGGGAATATGCTAATTGGCTGCCATACCCACAAAGATGGCGGTTCCCCGGGCTGCTCCACTGGGCTGCTCCACTGGGCTGCTCCACTGGGCTGCATGTCTTCATTTCCCATGTCCTTTCTCCTGGCACATCTCACTGACTGATAGAAACTTCTAGTGAGATTGACAAGGCAGTGCTTTCAGGCTGGTGGGCCACTGACAGACAGACGCTGGGCTCTCAGCTTTTGTACAAGCTTCATAACTGGCAGATTTTGAGTCAGTTGTAACTGACCTTTAGTTCGTGGTGGTGGGGAGGGGAAGAAATCTCAGAAGACAGAAGACCTAGACATAGGTTGAATCTCTTCTTGGTGCCAGGCTCTGGTTTGTAGCAGATCTAAGCCTCTGAGGGCAGGGGCCAGCTGTTACTCATATCTAAATCCCATTATCTTGAACTTGTAACATACTCAATAAATTCTCTCACACCAACAGTGCTGGGCATGCACATGCATGATGACTTTAGAACATCTAGGAAGATGTTATACACATCCTCAGAGAGCTTCTGTCTTTTCAAAGTGTAGGATTAGGCCGTCTTCTAGGTGAGGAAGTTGGTTAATCCTTTTTGCCGGACAGATGGGTACACAGATGCTCTGGGGAGTTCATTAACCCCACCCTGACATTTTTGCAGTCCTGGCTTTATCTTACAGTGGATCTTGGAAGACATCCAAAATATACTTAGACATACTTCTCTGGGAGAAAAGCTTTTACACGTTAGAAACGCACACACACACACACACACACACGCACACTCCCTTAATTTGAGGTTGAATTTTTCTGCCCTAATTAGCTGCGTCTTTGAGCTTCAAGAGCTAGTTTTACTGTGGTTATTAACGAGGCCAATCTCTGATCGCTGGCCTTTTTCAAAGGCATTCCAGCCTGCTAAACAGTGGCCTTTCATGATTTACAAGTTTGGAATCCTTGAGAGTTTTCAACAATTAAGGTGCTAACTTTTCACACTCGCCTCCAAACTTCTTAATCACAAAATCTTGAAAGTGGTCTGTGGCCAGGGGAGCTTGTAGCTCCCGGGGTTGCCTCTGACATGCAGGAGGGTCCAGCGAGCTCGTCGGGTCCAGTGGGCATGGCTGGCAGAGAGGATGTTGGCAGGAAGTCACTGGCGCTGCTCCTGAGTGTGAAGCCTGCACAGACTCGGTATGAAGTCGTGGCCCAGACAGAGTGCTGTCAGACTGATTCCAGCAGCTGGAGAGTGAGCAGCCCCTTTCTTCACACGTCACTCTTCTCAACGTGCTTGCAAACCCGGATGCTCCCTGGATCTTTCCAACAGGGCTGTGTGGTGTGCGGGCAGGTGCTCTTATTATTGAATGAGCAAAGGGAGGGTCAGAGAGGCGAGGTGACTTGCCTAAGGACACGGAGAGGCAAGAGGACTTGCCTGGGACTCAACGGTTTTCTGGTTCCTCGTCCAAAGCTTGTTATGAGTGGTGCGTCAACCTTTCAGCAGAAGTACACCCCTTCCTTAGAGGAAGAATGTAAAATGCTGGCCGAACACCTCTCTACCAGGACCAAGGAACACATTCTAGTTTCACAAGATGGGCATGGACCCTTTAAACTTCTGATGGCCCTGTTTGAACCAACAATGAACCCTGATGCACAACACCTGTAAAAAGTTAAAAAATGCATATAGCTGGCTGCTAGTTCATATTGAAGAGCAAGCACATAGATGACAGGTTATGGAAATGTAGAAAATCAAAAGGAGGAGACCACATCTCAACATAACATGGCAGGCTCCACAGGCCACGTTATGAAGGGGTGATGGTATCTTCTATCAAGACAAAAAAGTACCCAGAATCCCACTGAAGAAAGGCTTCCTAGAGAAAGTGATAAATAAGATTGATCATGAAGGAAGAATGACCTTCAGCTCAGAATGTGGTCAAGTTCCAGGATGTGATCACTCAAGGATGTAGGTCTTGATTGATCTGAAACGAAGCAGGTAGGAATGACTCTGGGGAGTGCTGTGTCTATGTGAGCTGTTTTCCTACCATGATCGTAGGTATCGGGGCCTACCAAGATCTCAATACACTTGAATGAACCTTATGAACTGACTAAAGAGTGTTGTTCCTTGGAGTGTAAAAGATAATATCTCGACATTTAACATGAATTCTTCCCTTCTCCTCAAACCTACCTCCAAAATGTTTGCATCGACCTACTTCTCACCATACCCCGCTGGTTATTTCCACCATTTCTTGCCCAGGCAACTGAGCAGCCTCCCCCGATCCTTTGGCGTTACCAGTGCCTCAGAGGCTATTGTACAGCAAGAGGACAGTAGCCTCCTTTCTTGCTCAGTCCATTCATTCTCCACACAGCAGCCTGAGCGACCTTTCAAGTCATCCTCTTTCTTAAAACCCGACAGTGGCTCTCCGCCACATTTAAAGATCACTCAACCACTGGCTGCAATCTAAAAGTCCTCGTGACCTCATCTCTGTCCATCTGGCCACCCTCACCTCCTGCCTCTTTTTTTTTTTAATAAAAATATTTTTTATTGATTTTTCACAGAGAGGAAGGAAGAGGGATAGAGAGTTAGAAACATCGATGAGAGAGAGACATCGATCAGCCGCCTTGTGCCTGCAACCAAGATACATGCCCTTGACTGGAATCGAACTTGGGACCTTTCAGTCTGCAGGCCGATGCTCTATCCACTGAGCCAAACCGGTTTTGGCACCTCCTGCCTCTTAACACCTAGCTTACTTGCACCTGACTGCCTTCTGCTGGCTGCTCTTAGAGCCCACCCATCTCATTCCTGCCCTAGGCTTGTATTGGCCTTCCACCGTCTGCCAGGAGATCAGCATAGGACCAGGTTCCCTCATCATTGGGCTCTTCTCAGAGTGGCCCTCCCTGATCACGTCATCTGGAGTCGCCTGTTGTCTGGTCTTGTCCCGGGAGCTCTTATTATCAGATGACCCTGTCCTTTCTCTACACACTTATCCTCACTTGGAAAAAACCTTCTCCCACTAGAATCTAAGCTCTGGGAAAGCAAGAAAATGGTTTGTTTTATTCATTTTGGTTTGACCAGTGCCTACTGTACAGCATGTGCCCCATCAATGTTTGCGACTCGATGACTCTTGGACAGATGTAGGGGCAAAGACATTGGTTGAGCATCTACCACGTGTGAGGTCTCATTCCCTTTCCCTTTTGCCCTCCAACAATGGTGGTGATATTGGCTCACTGGGCACAGAGAAGTGAACTAAGTCTTAGAGAAGCTTACGGACGTGTGCAAGGATTTGGAATGATGAACAGACCCATAGGATGAAACCTGGAGATACGTGGCACTCCACCGCTTGCGGCTGCTCCACTCCAGTGCGCGGCACTGTGTGCGATGTACACGACAGCGAGGTATCCGGGCGTCTCCCCACTAGCACCAGCTAGAACTTGTTAGCTGAGGGAGAACGTACGAAGAGGAAATAGAACTGCATTATCTGCGGGAGGACCACCAGCGCTCATCATTCAAGCCAACTAACCCTGAGAATAAAAACGTAAGGATGGTATGCAGCCGCCCTCCGGGCTGGCTCGGTTGATGTGTGTATACCTCTCTCTCTGGGTAATTTTCAGGGATTTGGGTAATCATCATAATTACCAATGGGGAGGAAGGAAAGCGAATCCTCCTCTCCTAGCACAGATTTTTCTAATACTTATTTTCCCAGCAAGCTTTTGGTTCTTGCTGTGTCTGTCCTGTTTTTCTGACTAAACAACGAGCTGGGTCACTTTGAAGCCCCCTTCCCAGCACCTGTCTGTCCTCAGGGCCTGCTAGAGGGGAAACACGGTATGTGCTTGGGAAATGACTGTGACATTGGCTCTCATCTCTCATCAGTCAAGAAGGGATGGGTAGTCCTCGTTATGTCTTAAAGGATGGGCTTGAATTGAACTTGGGAGGGAGACCAGTGTGGGTCAGATGACCCTGCGAGGATAAACCTTAATAAATTCCTTCAATAGACACTGTGTTCTCTGCCCAGTCTGACCTAAAATCCACCTTCCTGTTGCCAAATGGCAAGTGATACACAAAAGATGACGCCAAATAAAGGCGCCGATGGTTACCTTATAGTAACGTCATTAGCTTGAAGATCCTATTGTGGAACTTCATACCTAGTGTTATGGGTTAAACTGTGTTCCCTCAGAAGGTTATGTTGAAGCCCTAATCTCAAGAATACAACCTTATTTAGAAATACGGCCATTGCTGAGCTCCCGATTTAAGTTACTTTCACCAATCTCCTGCCCTCCTACTTCCAAGTCCATGCACACAGTGTGCCAGTGGTCTTCTAAGAGCACAAATCTTTTGAAGTCACTTCTCTGCCAAACATCCTTCAAGGATTATTCATTGTGTTCAGCGTAAGAACCAAATTCTGTACATGTCCTATGAGATCTTGCATAACCTGGCCCCTGAAGCTCATCCAGGTTCCTTCCATCTCTCTCCGTTCTTCCTCCCAATGCTGATGCCAAAGGGGGTGCAGACATCTTTGAGGGTTTATTTAGAGCCATCTGCTTCCCTGCCCAGAAGGAGAATGATAGCTGGCTTGTGATAGCTCCCTTAAATGAGTGTTGAGTCTCGCCTCTCCTTCCCCTCTCACAAAACATGGCAAATCTCCCACTAGGACTTATTGGAATACATTGATGATTCCTGAATTAATTTATTGGCTATAGGAATGTCATGTATTGATTAAATGGGATTTGAATAATCCGCATAGATGGCTGGTGCAAGGAGGATGAGTTTACCTGATTGAGTAAAGTAACCACCCCAACCAGTGCACGAATTTTGTGCACCAGGCCTCTAGTTTACTTATAAGCAACACTGTCATGGACATCCTTTTGCACAGCTTCCCATCTATAAATTAGATCGGTCATATTCTTGGAAGTGGATTGCAGGCACCAAGGACATGATGAATTTTAAATTTTTCCTGCAAATGCTAGTCACACCATGGGTGTATGAAGCATAGGCAGCAAGCATATGATTTGGGCCAGAGAATGGACCCAACATGTATCTGTTAAGCAAAGTGCAACTGGCCTTCGATCTCCCAGTCATAGCGATATCCTAAAAACACCCCATGTGTTTAGAAAGAATTAAAATCATCGCCAGATCATGCCAATCTGGGTTATTTATTTTGAGATTTGCTGAGACGATTCAAAAAGGCAGACTTGCTGGTATTCCATGGGGATGGAAGAGGTGGCTCTTTTTCACAAAAATGCTAAAAATACAGCTTCTGTGTTCCTGTCATTCAAAAAACCTCTCTCGTAATCACCGCCACTCAGAAATCTCCGTATTTCTTCCTGCCACGGTTGTTCTTCTTCCCGTTTCCCCTTCTGTCTTCCATTCGCTGCCAAAGAAACGGGGTCTCTCAGGGAAGCGCGGGCATTCGGCTGCATTCTGATTGCTAACTGGGTTCGTGTCTCAAAAACCAAAAAGCGAAACCCCGATCTGCCCCATGAAACAGATGAGCGCTTTGTGGGGCGCTGAGCCTGAGACTACGGGGGAATGCTAATGTTTCCCTTTGGCGTTCTCTCTGCCTCCCCAGAAGGAGAGCCAGTGGAGCTGCTCCCTTCATCCTCCGCCTCGTTCTGATCTTCTCCACGCAGAGCGGCAGGGCGCGGGGGGCCTGTGCGGAATACTTATTTCTCTCGGAGAGATTGCGGGGAGACGTATTCCCCATTTGGCACAGAAGTTATTCCCCCAGTCACTCGGGGATACTTAGTGTGTGTGTGTGTGTGTGTGTGTGTGTGTGGTGTGTGTATGCGCTATTTGTTGGGGCTCCTGCTGGGCACTGGAGACATTAGGAGGAGAGATCAGCCGTGCCCTCGGGGAGGCGCAATCTAGTGGGGAGCTGATAAGCCTGGTAATGGCCACAAATGGGCTGGGAGGCTGGCAGAGGGCTGCCCAGGGCAGCAGAAATCAGGGTGAGACTACAGGATGCCCGGAACCAAACCAGAGAGGGTCGGACCAGCATGGCCACCATTGGTCTACCATCCAGATAGCATGGCTGACGTGGGCACATAAGGAACTGTTTGACATTGAAACTGGGACTCAGAATTATTGGACATGAAAATTGGGACTCAAACATTTTTTTGTTCTTATAAGATTATTTCTAGCCTGCAAAGGCAAGATGTTTTCAAAGACAAGAATCAGGGGGAGGGGGGGGACAGATAGAGAGGCAAAGAAGCAATGAACAGACCGTCATGCTACAGTGGGAAGGCAGGGGTGTTGCAGGAGGGGGGGGAACAGGGAGGGCAGGGCCTGTAAGAGATCAACTGAAGGACTTGTATGCATTTATGTAAGCAGAGCCAGTGGATACAGGGCATTGGGGGAGGGGGGGCAGGTGAGGGCATGTACTGGGGGATGGGGAGGGCCTGGGGGAGGTCAGTAGAGAAAATAAAAAAGGGACACATGTACTATGTGTAATATTTTAAACAATATATATATATATATATATATATATATATATATATATATATATATATATATATAATCAAGAAAGAAAAAAAAAGAAAAAGAAATCAGGGTGGGATTCCAGAGGAAGTGGCACACCCGGGGGTGACTGAGAGGCTGTGCTCTTCCCAGACACAGGAGAAGCCTTGTGCCCCCTGATATCTGGCCCTGGGCATCGCTGGGCTGTTTCAGACACCAATCCTTACCATCCATTCATTAGCCTGGCCCGGGGTCTTCCCATCAAGACTTTGGAGGGTGGCAGTGTGGACCCAGCGGTGCCCAGGTCTTGGAGCCCACAAGCCCTGGGTTAGAAATGCCATCCTGCCATCTCCTTGCTCTGTGGCCCCCAACAATTCCCCTCCATGCCCTGCTCTGCAGAATGGGACTCCACGTGAGGAGGGTGGTGCATGCCAGCCACCTGGGTGCTTGGAGCAGGAGGCTGTGGGTAGAGGCGCACCCGGGGCCGGCGTTCAGAGCTGCGTGCCTGCCCACACCGCCGAGCGGTGAGTGGCACCGCGCCCTCCTGCCCCCCTGTGAACTGGTGACCTCGCCGGCCACGGAAGCAGACGGGTCATTTAAAAAATGTAATTTTCGCGTTGACATTCTTCCCGCTAAGCCCGGGGCAGGCGCGTCCTTTCTGCACAGGGAGAGCTCGGGGCAGCAACCCGGAGAGCGGAGGCGGCCCTCACTTGGCCGTTCGGCGGGCCCGGGCTGCTGACAAAAGAATTGTGCAAATGAACCTTTAAATCCGTAAATAGTGCCCCCACAATGCGGGGAAGAATGCGGCGGCGACAAAGGGCAATATTCACAGT
The DNA here is from genome assembly GCA_004026805.1 of Lasiurus borealis. Classification (NCBI taxonomy): domain Eukaryota; kingdom Metazoa; phylum Chordata; class Mammalia; order Chiroptera; family Vespertilionidae; genus Lasiurus; species Lasiurus borealis. The sequence continues at coordinate 262 of PVJN01030550.1, read as the reverse complement.
TTATCTCAGGGTGATGGATCTGAATGGACGCATGAACGCGGGTTTGTTAGAGAAAGAGCAGGCCACAGCCCCCCGCCGCGAACCCAGTGGCCGCAGTCTGCAGTGCAAACAGTCAGCCTAAATCCCCAACAATTAGGGGAAACCAAGCTGCCATTCTCTGAACTTCAACTTGTTCTCGTGATTGATATGGGAAATGAAAAGTTGTCCCCGGCTCGGGGAAGGCTCTGCTCGCCCTCACCGTACCCGGGGCCTCCGAGAAGGT